>VZTO01011346.1:3012-34224 GCA_013400615.1 Syrrhaptes paradoxus | reverse complement strand
ATGACTGCTGCTGCCTTTTTTTTTTGTTTTTTGGCAAAAGAGAGAAAGAGAGGAGGAGGAAAGGTAAATTCTTGGGACACATGGTCCTCCAGGTGCAAGGGTAAATGCTTTAGTTGCCGAAGTGGCCACAGTATTTCTGCTTCTTTCCACACTTGATTGTGTTCTAGAAATGAAGGTTTGGACAGACTCCATGTTTCTGAGCAAAAGAAAGTCATGACAGCAGTGTCTCATGAGCGCTTGAGCTTTGAACTGCCGACCATGTGGCTGTGACCAAAGGTTTATGAGGAGCAGCAGCATCAGGTCACAGCTGCAGATGAGGAAATACGCTTAGAATGTGATATTTTGTTACTTTTAGCCATCTTTTATAACTGACCAAGGGCACCCTGATCTGCTACTGTAGTCACAGAACCCTGGAGCTCTAACATCTCCATAAGCACATCTTTGCTTGATAAGCTTGGTGGATTCCACCATCTCTCAAGAACAGCTAATGAACAGGTCTGGAGTTCACCACAGTCCCATTATACTCAAAAAAGGAGAGCTGCCAAATTCTTAGTGGGGGATAATGTTTCTTCTCCTGAAACAAGAACACCACCAAGAAGCTAAGATAGAAAGCAACTGGGATTTTTTTGTTTTGATTTTACTTAAAGTTTCTAGAGCTAAGCATTTCCATCTGTGGGAATGATTAGCTTTTTGTGTGCTTAATACCCCTCTGGGTATTCTTATGTCTTTCTTCAGTTGACACTGAAGGTAGTGGAGGTTGTAAAATCTGAACACGTAACCACAAGGTATAGCTTGTGAGCACCAAATTCCAGATGGGACAGTAATAATGAAGGCTCCTGTTGCTATGGGAGAGCAAAACAGGGGAAAAGACTAAAAATATTACAACCAAATAAATATTTCTCCTGAGTATTTGTCCTTGTTTCACATGGATTTGATAATAGCAAGGACATTTAATAGGTGATTGACCAGCCATCATCCACAGCAGTTGATACGTCACCGGATGTGTCAAAAGCACTGAGTAGGAGACTTGGAGACAACTTGTTAAGCTTCTCTGCGGTTTGGGAGAATCCTTCAAACATCTGTAAAAGTACTGTAATGGACTTGCATGTGATGCCTTCATCTGCCAGGTGCAAATGACTTGTAGCTCATTTTGTTGTGCCTGGCATGGAGAGTGATGATACATGAAGTTGAGTAGATAATGCTCTCTTCTGGAAAGAAAGTGCTACATAGTCAGGCCCAAAAATCTCCTCTAGGAAGTAGCAGCTCACCAGTCCCTTAATTGTGGTTTCTTCTATGGAAAAAGAAATTACGGGTGAGATCTGTGCTAGAGGGCTTACATCTATTTTCATTACTTCTACCCTAGTCAATACATGTTGTGTATTGACCCCCGGCTATAGTTCTAGCCTACCCTTATTTCTGTGCTTGCTTTTAAGATGTGTGATTCATTAAGTTCACATCTACGAACATGCCCAGCTCAGTGAGACATCTTCTGATGAGAGAGAATAAGTGAATTAACCTTCAAAGGAATGGAGCTTGCTGTAAAACCAGCTGATAAGTCTGTAGATCTTAAGCTTTTTCCTTGGGGGTGAATGAGCTTTTGTTTTCAAGAGAAAAACCTGGCTTCTTCATCTGGCTTGATATATTTGAAAGAGAGGGAAAAAGCATGACTTTCATCAGGTGCCTTTTTTTAACCAAACAAAAAACCCACATGTAACAGGAAAATCCTGGGAATTCTTGAGTGCTCTGGCCACTGAGGCTAGATGATCAACCTGAAGCTTGGTTTTAAACAAGAGCCAGCAATAATATACATTACATTATTGTCTGCAGTCTAAACATTGTTACGGTCTCCATTTCACCCCCTGGTACTGTAGAACTAGTTTCTCTTCGTCTGCTAGTCTAAGCCCTGGGGTTTGCCTGCATAATATTTGCTAAGTTACTTGCAGCGTACTCCACCTATAAAAACATTGCACATGGTTTTTAACACACACAAAATTGAATCTGCCCCACTTTGATGTTAGTGGCTATGTCATTTGTTTATTGACCAGACAAGTTTTCTCTCTTAATTTCCTTGTTTATGGTGTTTTGGCTGGGAAATTAAGGTGCTTTTAGACACCATAATAAAGACACTGTAAGAGTGTGGCAGGATGAATCCTTCTGCTAAATATGTAACTCGTGCTTCCTGAAATAGCAGCTAATTTTGGAGACTGCATGGATTCCATACATTTTATTAGCTTCACCTTTAATCTTTTGGGATTTTAGAGGAAGTTTCTGTGCAAGGGTCAAATCCTTTTCTCTTTGGAACTTTGAAGGAGTCAAGATGTTTCAGCTACATTGACTGACATGCTGGAAGTCAGGATTGGAGAACAAGTCCTTTTTCTGTGGCCTCTTGAAAGCCCCTGTCAATTTCGAAGTTGAGTTCATGAAAGAGCTTAAGAGAAACTGATCTCCATTGAATGATTTTTTTTTTTTTTTTCCCCAAGTGCTTTGTAGTGCCAGAGAAAGTCCCTAGAGCTTCTTGCTCTTCTTCCTTCCGTGATCAGCACCTTTCTTCACATGCCTTCTTCTCTGTTTCCGGCTCTATTGTCCAGCTTTTGTGTAGGCTGACTGGAGAACATTGTGGTTTCCAACCCAAGTTCTCACTATGAGAGAAAGAACCATATTGACAATGAAGTAGGACCAGCACTCTTTTCATATGCAATAAACTGAATTTCCACATTTCTGTGAGGATAAAGAAGTGGGGGGTTATTAACTAGTGCTTCCAGAACATGCACCCAAAATACCAATAGCTTGGTAGTTGTCTCTTTCTGATCAAGGAGACTGGTGGTGAGCAAGTGTCTCAGCACTAGTTGTGTTAGAGATGCGACATGGATAGCAGAATGTCATCCCTGCACATTCCAGGTGATTACACATACTGCACAGAAACTCTAGGTACTGATCAGTTGTCTCTGTGCTGTATGGGTCACCATATACCTGAAGTGCTGAGTCTGCTGTGCATGAGGCATACATGCCGACAGTCTGCTCCAGGTGAGAAGTGTAGGAAAGATTGTGCAAACTTTATCATCAGATAATTTAGAGCTGCTGTAAATCAAACTGATGCCATTCAGCTGAAGAAGTGCTTTGAACACTGTTTTCTTCCCAAGTGCTCAACAGAAAACATAAACCTTTCTCTCTTTTTTTGGTAAGGTGGTTTTGTAAGATTGCAAGACAACTTTCAAGTGTTTCTGGATTTATATAGCAAGCAAAGCGCTTATTAAACTCTTGCTTTGTTTTTCACAGTTCATTCCAACGATTAGTATGCACATTAAATGCACACTCAATCACACAATTTTAATTTATTTTCAGACTGGACAGACAAATTGCAGAGTCATACCTCTTAGGGTAAATGACTGCTATTTGGAATCTGACTTTTGCGCTTTACTGGGCTTTTTTAAAACTAGAATTCTGGAATAATAGAAAAACATTCTTTAACTAGAGCAATTGCAAGCTGCCATGTTTTAACATCTTTGTATCCTTTATCTTATCATTAGCATTCCTGAAATGAATAAGTATTTCCTTGATATATGATGGAATGGCAATATAGGCATTTTGCTGATTGTTCTGGCACCTTTTTGCTTCTTCATGAATTTATCATCACAAATGCTTTTATATACCAAATAGGTGGCAATGAATGTGACTTTGGACTTCACTTATTGGACTGTTCTGGTTAGGATGTGTTTTTCCTTAAACACATGGGTTTTTTATCACTTAGTTTTTATGGTAAAACACCTTTGATGAAGATGGTATCTGTATGACAGCAGCTGACTTTACGAGATGAACCAAAAAAACAGATGTGGGGCTGGCAGAATAGATTCAGTACAAAGAAAGATATGCCATCCATCTTGTAAGTGAGCAGTATTATCAATATTGCATATATGGGTATATGCCAAGGGAAATTTAAGACAAGTTTATATATAGAAATGCTCTTGTGCAATTTGGATAAGTAAGCTCTCTGCAAAGTGACCTCTCTTGCACAAGTACTGATTGAATGCTGCATTTTGAAGTCTTATAGCAAGACATAACCATTCACTAAGCTTCTTTGCTTTAACAGAGTGCAGATAACAGCTCAGAGGAATAAAAGCTCCTAACTTTAATGATGTTATGCACAAGCTCCATTCGGGGGCAGTGATTCAGATAAGCTGATGGGAAAATTGCTTTGCTGTTAATCTTGCAATGTTTGCACATTTTCCTATATATTCAATAAGTTTCTCCCAGAAGGAATGTTGTGTGGTTGTTTGACATTATTTAGTTTCTAGAAACCACTAAAAAAAGCGTTGTTTTTCTTACTTGTCTCATTTTCTTCTCTAACTGGACTGATATCTGCTATATAATTGCAATCATTTTAACTACTAATGTTCATATACATCATGGCTGCTGTGTAAGGGGATAAGTGAATAGTCCTCAGAATAGAGTGGGCTGCTCTCAAGAGGTCTTTCTTTGTCTCCATTGTTTCATTGGGACAGTACAGTGGGATAACTACATCTATCCGTCTGTGTTGGCCATGATACCAGAGTTGCCCCTTCGCGCAGAAAAAGCTGTCTTCTGCAGATTCTTTTAATAAAAAAGTGCATTATCCATGTGGTCTGAAGAGCTGAATGAAGCATTCTGGTACTTCTGAGGATGAGTCATTCTTTGCTTTCCTTATCTGTCCCTCTCCAATAGACAGACTCTGTCCCTTTACCCTCTAAGGTAGAAACTCCCTACAACATGTATGAAGAAACTTACACTATGGAATTGATATTACAGCTGTAATAACAAATCACAGTTTCCACCTAGGAGGAAAAAGAAAATTGGCACATTGCCTTCTTTCACACTTGCATTCCTTTCAAGCCCAAAACAAGTGTAATATTGATGTGAATGAAAATGCTTCAGGTGATGTAGTTTCTGTCTGCCTTTTGCTAGATAGCCTTAGACAGTGGAGGAGGTAAGACAAATTGCATGTCCAATATGAATAAGCAGTGCTTTCCTGCAACAGTGAATGTTGTGTTCTGGCCTACTGTAGTTGAGGAAGAGAATTACTGTCCTGTAAGAAATATTTTGAATTTGCACTGCTTTCTACAGCTGAACATGTTTTTAGGTCTCATCAGTTCCATCAAAGTGTGAGCAAAAACTAGAAAGGAGTGAGTTTACTGTTTCATTGCCAGGGCGTGAACATTAAAGCCTTGATTTTGTATATAGTGTTTGGGTAAATAAGGCAACCAAGCCAACTGCATAATGGTGAAAGTAAAATGTTGACATGCTAGTTCTTTTTCTTCAGTTTCCAACAGAATGGCTGTTATTTACAAATTGTTAGTCTGTGGAAGCTAAGCTATGCTACCAGAATTCTTGAGTAATTCAGGTTTTTTTTTTCATATGAAAAAGGCTTTGTGCATGCAACATTTCTGGTGCATTACTTTACCTTTTTTTCCCCATGGGGAAAGATGGAGACTGATGGAAATATGACATTAGAAGCTTCTGTGGAGCAGCCAGTGAAGAACATCTGCTTTTTTTGTGTGTGTCTCAAGTGAGATTCTAGTGATGAGTAAAAAGGTCAGGTAAGAGTCTTGCAGATGTAAAGTTTCGTTCTACTGAGAAAGTGAATTCTGTTGGACTGGATTTATTAGCACAGCTGAGTTGCAAAGTCTACTGCAACAAAGGTCACAGGAGCTTCAAGGCTGCTGTTACCTCTGCCTAGAGACTGAGGGAGGGAATCAATCTCCAGCCACAGTGTACTTTTGTGGCATAAAGTTTGCATGTAAATGCTCATGCTTTTTATGGTAGGTTCATTTTCATATTCAAATTTGGGACATCTGATTTTCCAGCTATCTGGGTTTTTTTAAGCAAAAAACTATTCAGACAAAATTTGTAATAAAAATAAACAAAAAAAACAACCAAACCAAAAACAACCCAACCTTGCAGGACACTGGCTGGAAGAGGGGAACTAAACTAACCTGATGGTGGAATGTGATACTCAGTCTTTGTTATCTTTGTTTTCTTCCCCTAGGTGAAGTGGTTCATGTCTCAGCCCCCGAGAAGCTCACCTTTGAGGAAGCTGAAGAGCTGTGTCGGAAAAGAGATGGTGTTCTTGCTTCTGTTGGGAACCTGTATGTTGCCTGGAGGAATGGCTTTGACCAGTGCGACTATGGCTGGCTGGCAGACGGCAGCGTTCGTTACCCAGCCTCAGTGGCAAGACCCCAGTGTGGTGGAGGTTTACTTGGGGTGAGAACCCTGTATCGCTATGAGAACCAAACAGGCTTTCCTTACCCAGATAGCAAGTTTGATGCCTACTGCTATGAACGTAAGCTTTTTTTAGTTATAATTTTCGGTTTGCTCACCATGCTAACCCTGAAAGTGTTTTATTCAATGTGTGTTTTGAGTTTTTAAAAAATTGTTGTATCACTATGGCTTTACAAAAAAGAAAGAAAAGCTGAACTAAAGCAAATGTCTTAAAGTAACATTGGCAGACAAACATAAGCAAAGTTTTAAGGTAAGATTTCAGCCCAAGTAGCGTTTTTACACAGAGTGACACACCATAACCACAGGCACCCTGAGTCTTTGGATACTACATATTTTAGTGCTTAAATGTATCCTGGTATCTTTGTGTCGTGTCAGTGGACAGAAGAAATTTCCTACTTGACGAGGTGAATGACTGTCATCTAACTTGATATTCTGTCTCCAGTGATGGTATAAAGAGAGGGTGTTTACAGACTTCATACAAGCCTGGCCATTTTCAGGTCTCTGAGGTGCTGGTAATTTGTGTGCTATCTTTGGATTCCAGGCATTTTGTCTCATCATATTTTTTAGACTTCTAAAGCAGTTGTAAGTTCTCCTCTTACTCGCTCAGTGTTTCATATGCCAGTCAGCTGGCACTGTGAATGGTCTAAATTGCGTTTTTACTGCTGCTTGTTTCCCTCGTGGTATTTTCAAAGGCACATCAAGCATTTGCTACATTCATCTGGTAGATTGCTTTAGTCTAAACCAGATCTCCTCTCAGCTTTCCCTTGGCTTTGGGTTTAAATATTCCTCTGTGATCTCTTCCATCTTAAGTGCCAGCAGTCTGGCTCTACTATTATTATGGTGTAGCCTATCCTTGCATATGTTCCTTTTGTCCCAAAAGGTTCACCATCTACTAAGTGTACCTGAATTGCTCTTCCCTATATCATCTCACCCGTGCATCAGTTCCAGATCCCTACCTGTCTTCCAAGCCTTCCTGGAGCTGGCAGTACTTCATACACCACCACCATGGAGTTCTGTTCTCACCTACCTGGCCTCCTCCAGAGTGTGCCTTCTACTCTGTCATTAGTGATGACTTCTTACTCTTTCCCTACACCTCCAGAAACCCATTTATGCATCTCATGACGTGCATCATGTGAGTTTCTGTGTAGCCCTTTCAAATACCACAGACCAACTATCTCTGTCTGTTGAGAGAGAAACCTGTCACCTTACTTCTATGCTTTAAGTTGGAGAACAACTTAGGAGTGTTCTTTGTGCAAGAGAACGCTGATACTGCTGGTAGGTACATCACATCTAAGAGATCAGAATACTTCTTCCCAGCTGTATATCCTGCTTCCCTGAAACTTCCAGCCTCCTCAGCAGCGTAGGAAGGTTGGACTGCTCAATAGTTTTCCTTTGGGCCTCTCTGTTCAAGGAAGTTCCTGTGGTTGCAAATAGTACAATTGACATTAACATGTAAAGGCTACTTGTGTTGGATTAAAAGTTCAGAAGTTGGTCTTTATCTATGAATATGTAGGGTTTTTTGGACTCAGTCCTGTGGCTGTAAGTCAGAACTGCTTGAAACGTGCAGCCTGTACTGTCCTCATTTTTGTGGATGATGAACCAATTGCAGCTGCAGATCTTTCCAACACAGGCATTGAAGGCTCATTTATGAACAAACTTTACTGCCTGAGAACAAATCCCAACATCTGGTGTAATGTTACAGTCTGGCTGTTCTCAGACACTCCTCTCTGTGATATTTTAAAATATGATTTTTTTTTTCCTTTGTTGCTTGTGGGTAAGATGTTCCAAAACTTTACATGTGGAAGTAGTCTTAATGGACTTCAAGGGAACTGTATACAGGAATAAGACTAGTTAAGTTCAGAAGAGTGTGCTTTAAACTGCAGAGCAGAGTTTTGTCATATCATTCCTTTTGTTCCTCCCCTAAGTTGTTTATGATCAGTTTGAAGTGTTGTGGGTAAAGATTTACTTTATTGGGGATGAATTTAACCAGTCCCTCTAAAAGACCAAAGTAGGGACTGGACATTTTGCCTGTAAGATAATCTTTAACTAGGACAAATTCCAACTTCCTATTTGTGTGAATTTCACCCCTATCAAACAACATCTACCGATGTTCTTTCTGGAAGTTTTAGTTAACAAATTCTAGTGACATACCATTTGTTCTAAAAACATCCTTGATAAGTATTGGGTTGTTGCCTTTTGTATAAGTGCTTTTTCTGCAAACTCTTGCCCTTGATATATGGAGAATAAATATTTCAACAGTTTGCAACCCAGGAAGTAGACAGCTATGACTACCAACCCTTTACAAGAAAAAAAAGACTAAACACAACCAACACAAATTGGTAGACAGCAGGATGCTCTCTAGCAATTATAATTGCAATCAACATTACATCAAAATTAATTAAATGCTCCTAGCTAGATGACTCAGGTTTTGCCAAATACATCTGGTTTTGTGTAGGGAAATGAAGGAGTGTAATGTTGAACTGTGTACCCTTCTTCAGCATGCCTGTCTGCTACATTTTTCAGAAGTTACTGAAAGCTTTCTCTCCCTCCTAGAAGGTGGTTGGGATCTCTCAGGAACCAGCTGTAACTCTTCATTGCTTCTGCTAAAAGATCTATGCAGGTGGTCAATAATGAGACTCACTGCCTAGCGTCTTGGTCTTTCACATCTCAAGCAGCTGCCTGAAACAGAGACTACAGAGTGAGTCACTCTCCTGTTGGAGACTTGGAGTTGGTCCCTTTTTTGGGGCAGAAAGAGGGTGAGAAAGAAAAAAGTTGCTCTACAGTATAGCAGGAAGCTTGAATTTAAGCCCTTGTTTCAAATAATATTTTGTCTGGAAGTTTCTTCCAAAACTTCCCAGTATCTCTATTTCAAAGTTTCGGTGTAGTTGTCCATCACATAAAGCCCACTGTCCCCAGGCTCTGACTGCTCAATATGAAGCCTTTATGCAGCCATCCCCACTGTGCCAGACAATGAAACTGTCTTCCTCAAGACCTTGAATCTTTCGACATAACTCCAGTCCGATGCTTATAACTCTGACTGTGTTCATTACACGTCTCACATTACGTTGTTATGTTTTCCTTCTTGCCTGAATACCCAGTCACACCAGCAAAAAACTGCTGCTGCTAAAAAAGAAGGAAAAAAGGATGTCATTACATGCATTTTATGAGATCTTGGTCAGCTAAAGAGAAAAACACAGAGTGTGAACAGGGCAGGATCAAGCCAGCTATCCAGGTAACACCAGTGCTGAAGATCTGCAGCACAGATAGATGTTTGTACAGTAATCTCAGATTTTGCAGCACCCCTGTAAAGATTCCCCTGCCTCCTGTGTGAAGGATAATGATGTTCCTATTGACTCAGCTCTGAGCATAATGGCCACATGTTGCACGCTTAGTCTGAAGTGAAAAGGCAATGGTGAAGGACCTGTGCCTGCCACTTTTACTCATGCTGAGTAATACTATTCTCCCTGAACAAGGTCACCAAAATAAATACCTCCTAGCCACAGAAAGGATGAGTCCAATGCTTGGATTTACACGTACTCTGAAGCAATAGATTTGTGGCAAAGCTGGCCTCTGTTTTAGTTGTTACAAAGACAAATCATATGTTTAAGAAAGGGGATATCTCTTTCTTCAGCCCTGCTTAAAATCTTTGCTCCTATGCTGTGAAAAATCTCAAAACACTGATTTTAAATTGCAGTTAAAAGAAACTTCAATCTGTATTTTGGACATTTTACTTAATTTAAAAAAATGAATCATATTTATTAAAATACACAAAAAATAGTAACCCGAGCAGTAAATTCAACTTAAAAAGGACATGCACTAGTTTCAATAAAACAGCCAACCTGGACAACATTTAACAGTACAGTTAAATTCAGGATTTTAACTTCAGCAGTGTTCTGGTTACAAAATTACTTTGTATAAAGTGTCTTGACTTTATGAAAATAAAAGTGGCCCAGACTAATAATACATGATTTAAAATCTAAAAATCTTGTTATAAAAACCCCAAACCTTCTTCACTTTGATCACAAGTGTTTTTTACTCTACAGAAACCACACGGCTGAGTTTCTGAACATTATCCGCGCGTTTCATCTCATCCCTCCAAGACTTTTGCCAGACTTTTTAGTTCTTTTTTTCTGAGAGGTACCTAATCTTGTATCTGATCGGGCTTGAAAAAGTTTCAAGTTAGACATATGGTTAAGTATTTGAAGCTCTTTGGAGGCCATCATCAGAAGAAAAGTTTTTCAAGTATTAATATATAGAACTTATGACATACTAACATATCTACAATTAAAAGGTAGAACAACTGGTGCTGAACAGTTCTGTTTATTTATAAGAGATTAAAACATTGTATCAGCAAAAAAAAAAGATCATTTTTAATTGATACCTATTTAATAGTTCTTGCAGAGAGCTATAGGGTATTTATTTAACTCCATCCCCCAGCAACCTCAGTCACGCTGAATCTAATTCACTGATGTTTGTGGGAATCTTGCCACAGGCTTCAGCTGACGTTGGATGGGGTGTTTCATACTACATCATCTGTAGAATAAGTTGCATTCCAGAAATGCACTAATCAAAATGTATACAGTTTTTTTTCTTATACACCTGCAACAAAACTGAATTTGATTAACTTCATTCACATAGATGGTTGAATTTTTGAAACATAAATCTGCATTTTGCAGAGAAACACTGATTTATTAAACCTGAATTCTTTCATAGACCAGTATTGATTTTGGTGAAACTTGCAGCAAAACATTTTTTGCTTGTCTCAGACCACATGTTGACTGTTTTGCTCTGGATTTGACCAATTTATTTCAGATTTGTTCTTTCATTTTGGCTCTGTTTCATGCACCTGTGTTGTTTCTCTTTGGTTATGCCACTTTGGTTCGGCACTATGATTTTATTTTAGCTGGAGTTTGAAAAATTCCAGTTCTGAGACAGCATTGCTCTATGTGTTCATCATGAATGGATTCCACATTGTTTTGATTGTTTCAATACAGCCCCATCAAGAGTGTATCCAAGTCAACCGCTGCGTGTGACTGAGGGCCTCTTTCTTTGATGCTTCATCTATCTAAAGCTCAAAATCGGAGCACACTTTTGCAGCAGAATTATAGGAAGTAACAGCCTTCATAGCATGTAGCAGGACAAACCTTTGTAAGATTAAAATGGAGAATAATTGTCTCTCTGCACAGCCCAAAACCTCTGAAATGAAACCCTGTGTTTCTTGTCAGTTCGAGTATTTTGCTAGAACACGAATGTTTGTTAATGTAGGGCAACTCGCAAGCACTGCTCTTTTATGGAGGAATTCAGAGCAGGGAAAGAGAAAGAAGACCCCTTTTTTGGGATGTTTTACAGCGTGAGCCACCATGCTTGTAGGCTAAGGCTCAGAAAATACCAACTGTGCTCCACTTGTCTGACAGCAGAAAGGATAAGATTTTAGGCATAGATCAAAAGTTGGCAGAAGAAATGTTGTCTTCCCTTTTGCTGCATGTGACTTACTTTGGAAAACTTTGAATGACTGCACAGTTGTCTCCTTCTCCAGAGCACCCCTTGGTAGCTACATGTCCCAGTTATTTCCTGGATGAGGGAATTATTTCAAGTCAGATGTCAGAGACTGTATAACGGGAGATCTGTGGATTTTTGATCAGTTTGGGAATGACCACAGAACACTGAACATATGGGGTGTGGTGACACTCAGGGAACAAAATTTTCAGTCTAAAGAAAGAGAACAAAAAAATGGTTATCTTAGGTAAAGTACAAATAGAGTACTGAACATAATAAAAACAGTGTCCTCCCTCATTTCACAGTCCGGTATCAGAATGGGTAAAACACCTTTAAGCAAGAAAGCATCTCAAGGTCATGAGATGCAGAAGATAACATATTCTTGCCATTTTAACTATCTGACTTCAGAAGTTATGAAACAGCAAGTTGTTTTACTTGAGTGTTTGTGTTCATAGAGCTAATAGAGCTGCTACCTCTGCTGTTTTGTTAGCTGGAAAAGAAGAGGATGCATGATCTCGTGTTATGGTGTTATGTTTTTAAGTTTTTCCTCACAAATAAGATAGATCAATAGCTTTTTTTTTTAAGTATCACATTCATTTTCTCTGATATTGTACATATTTTGTAAGTAGGAATGGATCCTCTGTTTAGATCTTAAAGTTATTTTTCTCATTGCATTTGCTCGTGTTTATATGTCAAACACATTGTAGGTAAATGCGAATATAGCTGCAGTATCATATTTTGAATCATCTTTATGCTACCACAGATCTCATAATTAATGAGAAGAACCCTACATCCTTTGTCCTCCTTTCTGCTTCCTGAAATGAGTGAATGAGTCAGTGAGAGGTTTCTGGCTCAGTCTGTAACCCAGAGCACCATTTTTTTTTTCTTTTAAATCTCTTCTTAGTCTTAGACTTGTCCAGTTTGGGGGGTTCTGCCAGTAATTTAAACTCCAGCTGGCATAACTCTTGGAGCTAGGGGAACATTGAGGACTGTCCTCTCTGCCAGGTTTGGTAGCAGGGAAGGGACAGACACACAGAAGAAATTTAACAAAGCAGCAAACAGAAATTTATATACAAAAAATATGTAAAAATTAAGCAACGTAATCTCTCTGCATAGAAATCATGCTCTAAATGGGCTGGAAGATGACCAACCATTTATTTTGACTGGGTCAACATTATTGATATTTTGGAATAATTTATTTTGGCTGTTGTTCACAGAAAGAATTCACTATTTCCAGGTTTTGTTCTAACTTAAAACATTTTTTTATTCCTTTGGCTGTTGGCAATGACACAAAAGCCAACCATGTCCTGGGCTGCATCAAAAACAGCATGACCGGCAGGTTGGGGGAAGTGATTCTCCTCCTCTGCTCTCTCTTGTGAGACAACCCCCCCCCCCCGCCATGCTGCATCCAGCTCTGGGGTCCTCAGCACAGGAACGACATGGACCTGTTGGAGTGAGTCCAGAGGAGAGCCACGAAGATGGTCAGAGGGCTGGAGCACCTCCTGTATAAGGACAGGCTGAGAAAGTTGGGGTTGTTCAGCCTGGAGAAGAGAAGGCTCCAGGGAGACCTTATAGCAGCCTTCCAGTGCTGAAAGGGGGTTACAGGAGAGATGGGGAGTCTTTTGATCAGGAGATGCAGGGATAGGATGATGTGTAATGGTTTTAAGCTGAAAGAGTGTAGATTTAGATGAGATATTAGGAAGATATATTTTCCTGTGAGGGCAGTGAGGCAGTGGCCCAGGTTGCCCAGGGAAGCTGTGGATGCCCCATCCGTGGAGGGGTTCAAGACCAGGCTGGATGAGGCTTTGAGAAACCTGGGCTAGTGGAAGATGACCCCGCCCATGGCAGGGGGTTGGAACTCAATGATCTTTAAGGTCCCTTCCATCTCAAACCTTTCTACAATTCTGTGATCTTTACAGTCTGTGTTCTTCCAGGTCCTTTAGTACATACCTAAATGTAAACATAAAACAATATTTCTAAGTTCAGCGAAACCGCTCAAGTGGTTTGAGTTAGACACATAGTCAAAAATTTGTGGAACTGGTTATTCTGAAAATGCATATATATATTACAATATATACAGTATATATAATCTTTAAAATAAGCATTTTACTCATCCAGAAAGTACGCCCAGATATCCTAAATGTAATATTAAACAGCACAGTACATGCTAAAATCCTTATTTGGTAATCACAAAGTTAAACCATGTCTAATGTTGTGTAATGTGATTTCCTTGGAAAAATATTAAGTTTTAATATTGCTACATTATTTTGAATCCATATTTAAACAGTGGTGGGACGGTATCTCTGCAAAATCATATACTCTATCCAAAATCAACTTCATCCTGGTTTTTCAATATAAAAGGAATCATTTAAAAAACTACAAGATACTCTCTGACATGAGCAGCTGCTGGTGAGATAATTTGCTTTCTTGCTGCTAATGTGTTCACTAATTTTATAAGGAAAATCTGCCTCATGTCTTGAATCAGAAGAAGGACAAAGGAGATAGCATATTGCATGCGCGATGCAAGGAGTATAGTAATGCAAAACATCTGGGTGGAGAGGGCGACAGTTCAAACTGATGTTCAGTCTTAAAAAGCAACCTTCTCTTTGGCTTTATTTACCAGCAGCAAAAAAAAATAGCATTTGTAGATTTCTTCTTGAAGAGGTATCTTTTTTTTCAGTCCACTCAAGTAAGTTTGTAAACCTCAATGATCTGTGTGAAAAATCTTACATGTCACATGTATGACAAAGCAGTTTTAGAGGTCCTATAGTTGATTTTAAACAGAAATACTCTTTGAACACTGGTAACCCCGTGTCAGTTTCCACAGGAAAAAATTGGCTCTTTATTGATAAACTCTTAAAAAAATGTGCGTTTCTGACACCAGTATATGAATTCAATATTCATTGGTTCACTTTATTAACACAAGCGAATCAAATACACTTAGTGTGTTTTTTAAGTTTTATGTCATAAATGTGTATATTTTATCAAATAATTAATAAATAATTAGTAATGAACAACAAATAATTGCATCTCAGGCATAAACATGTGAGATTGTGGGACTTCCAAACACTTCTTGGAAATTGTGAAGCTACATATATGGTTGTGATTATGTGTACACAATTTCCCAGCAGTGATGAAATAGTTACCTTTTTTTCCCCACAAATTTTAAACTCTGTTCTCATACCCTAATTTTTGTTCAAGTTTGTTAAAGGATATTTATTTTTCGTATTCTTTCAAACAGTGATTTTGATAGTTACTTAAAACGTGGTAATTGGGGTCTGAATAAGTACTTGATGTTGGCTGTGAAACAAGTTCAATTTGCATTAAGGAAACTCATCCTATGGCTAGAAGGGAGAATATGAGACTTTGCTGTCTCCTTTCCACTTTGCCATAAAAAAAGACCTGTTAAGGCAAATTGGCAGATTCTTTGGTAGAAACTTAACAGCTATCAACTGCTACTCAGGATGACTATGTTAACTTACTTTTGTACACTCCTCACTCCCTAGTTCCTAGTTGTGAAATAAAACTTCATGGTCTAAACCAACCTCATGCTAGCAGAGAGGCAAAAAAAAAAGTAAGAATTTGTCAGTTCTTGATTGTGTGAACACTATCTCACACTTGAATCACAAAGGCATTGAAAAGAGCAATAAACATCCTATTTAGGTTGTAGAACCCAAAAAGACAAAAAATCACTTGTGTTAAGTTTGCGCTTTGCTCAGTGGGATTTCAAGAAATTTACTCCTTTTTGCTCAACTGAATGTTTTTAACTATCAAAAAAATTTTTAAGTAGCTAAGTCTTCTTTACAAAACCACAAAAGTATTTAACGTATTTTAGGGAAAAGAATCCATTCCTCTTTCTGTTGGCAGAGAACACCACCACTTCTAAACATAGCAATGTCATATTTTCTTACCCTCACAATTTCCTTTTCACTTTCACTTCACATTCAAGAAAGCTGAAGTATCAGCTTTTTTTCCTCATTTCCCTACTCTGTAAATCTACTCGTTCTTCTAGAAGTCCTAAGCAGCCATCATCTGGCAAACCTGTCTACTTTAGGGTAGATCAAATAGCTCTCTTGCAAAGGTGACATTTTCAAAGCTTGGTGTGTGAAGCTAAATAAATATTTGTGTGACCTTAACTTACATGTGTGAAATTCATATCTGCAGATATCAAAGGGGTACCTAATTAGACACGGCTGTGTGAAGAGATCTGATTTGTGCATACATGCTGTGTAGGCTTAAGCATAAACTGTCATTGCACAAGTTTCTGACTAAGTTGAGTTTTCTAGATTTTTCACTTGTTGTCTTCCTCTTCTTGTACTACGAACTCCTGCAAGTCCAGAGTCAGTCAGAGGCTGTACCGTCTTCTAGAACATCTTCATCCCCATATGTCAGGCAGTAGAAATCCCATCTCAGAATTCACTTTTTCCCTTGATAACTGCTATTCATTCCTTACATTGTGTAAAGTTTCCTGATCTCTTTTTGTTAACTCACAGCTATTATAGTAAGCCTTTGTCTTCAAGATTTTCTTGTAAAATAATAGTTTCAATTCCTGCATGTTAGATAAATAATGTTTAGCAATACTTTTGTCTGCAAGAAGTAATATGTGTAGTTGTGTCTGTCTTGTAAGCAGTTAAACAGCCTCTTTAATGCATTCTTCATATGCTTAGTGTGATTTAAAGGACCGTAATTTGCACTTAACTCAAATAGGTATAAGGCCTTCGACTCTCAGTCACTTAGCAATTGACAGCACCGATTTAAGGCATCCACATCTTCCACCTGTCTGCTCCCATTGCCTTTCTGAAGATTACCGACCTGGAAGAATAGGCAGAAGGGAAAAAGTTTCCACCCTGGTATTTTCCTTGACAAATCCTGTTTTCTTAGCACAATCTCACCTTTTTCAGGAGTTTAAAACCCGATACCAGACTTTGTGGTGTCATGGCTGTTGGCACACATTTCCTCCTCAGACAGAATGATAATTTGCATCTGAAGGAGTGGGCAAGGGATAAGACAGAAAAAATCTTTAAAAGTCACAGTTTGGTTTACTGGAAATACCTTTCTTTGTGTCTCTTATGAATCTAGGATAACTACTCCCTTACGCTTCCCATCATTCAGAGGTTTCAGCACTCTGCCTTTTCATGTTCAGCACTCCCATAGAAGCACTTTTGTGTGTGAAGGAGTTTTAGTTGGATGTCTTTGAAGTGTTTTCCAAAGATCAGCATCATTATATTACTAAGTTTATGATCTTACGGTTTACCATTCTCACCTTTCCCCATAATAAATTTTTCTCAGTATAATTTAAATGCAGGGCAACAGCTCTTCTGGCACTAAAAAACAGTACTTTCTGATGGCATGTTTGTTCCTGTTGCTTAAGCATGCTCTCACTCCTGTGAGGTTTTCTTTTCACAGTTTGTAATTATGTGCTGAAAATAAACTGAAGTGGTATTTCACTCCCTTTATACATTTGAGCTGTATGCTATAACAAGCTTGAAGAAAACCTACATCTTTGCAGTACCATGCATTCATGACATAATGAAATAAACTTTTATATTCCTGGATCAGTATTTAGCTGTCTGATGGGTACTCATATAATATGAGGAATTTTAGGGGTATTCATATAAACAATGAGAATGAAGAATACTGTTACTCTTCTCATTTCACCTGACTTTAAGTTAGATGTTCTGCAGCTTTATAATGTGTTATTTTATATCCTTTAAAACTCTTATGTATGCTATACAGCTGTTTAAAGCCTTTGACCTTTATATTTATTTCTCAGTGTAGCATTTAGTTTTTGTTGGGAACAATCAAATTGAACTAAAGTACATTTGGTTGTGTTCTGACTGAATGATTCCTTAATATTTTTTTTTCTTTTTTTAAGGTAAAAAAATCATAATAGAACCTACAACTGTTAAGCTGATTACGCCTCTGAAAACTGACAGTGTGAAATTGTCGTCTGCTAAAGTTACTATTAAACCTCCTGTTTTCGAGACTTTGATTACTGAAGTGGCTGTCACCAAAACAAAGGTCCCTGCTTTGGAGGAAACAACCCTAGAGACTGAAGAAGGTACAGAAATGACTACAGATGTAGCTGAGGAAAAAAGGGAAATGGAGGTGCTTATGGAGAACATTAATTTAACCACCCTTCTACCTCAGACTGTCACAGATGGCGAAGTAAGCTCATATGATACGCTGGGAAGGACTGAATATGATGTTTCACCTAGGTTAACAGAGAGCACATCTGCAGCTTTGGAGCTGGATCACGCTTACTCTGAAGCAGAATTGCCTGAGGAACAAGGTAGGTCTGAAAGCATTGAGGACGCTTTCTTGACCTCTATAATTTTTCAGGATAGCACAGCTGTAGCTAAGAGTTCCACTGGTTCGTGGGAAGATACTGAAACAGGAGATACACAAAACCAGGATGCTGATAATCAGACTGAACAAATAGAAGTGGGTCCTATGAGGACAGCTACAGATAGTGTTTTACCAGCTTCTCAGAGAGAGTTTCCCAAGACAGGGACTTCAGTTTCACTAACAAAAGAGAATACATGTCTTGGTGCCCACTCAGCAAAAGAACCCACAAAGAAGTCAATGGAGGTGAAATCTGACAAGAAATTTACCACTGTTGTAATCCCTGAAACTTTGTTCACTGATCAGTATGACCTCACTACAGAGGGGGAGGGCAGAGAGAGCGTGTACACTGTTATGCCTGATAGAGTTTCTGGCATGGCTACTAGTAGCATCCCTGAATCAGATGTGCCTGCTGCATCAGAGACACTTGTAGACAAGAATGCAGTAACCACTGGACAATTTTCTACAGCAGATAAGCCGACTCAGTTGATTAAATTTAGCTCTGCAATGGTATTTGATATTGAGGCATCAGCTGAAGGGAGCCGAGAGGACCTGAGAGATGTGCAGCCTACTGTATCATCTGGGATACATGTATCCTTTTCTGTATCAACTGTTAATCAAACAGGATCTGAGACCATCGTTCTCTCAGGAAGTACTGTCTCCCCGCAAAACTTTGGAGAAGGCACCACATCTGTTATCCACTCATCTCAGCAAATGGAAGGATCAGCAGTTTTAGAGGAGCAGGAGAAAACAAATGAGCTAGAAATGAGAAGAGTGGATCTTAAGACCTCTTATGCCACAACCGTCATTCCTACTTCTGTTACAGCAGGATCTGAGGGACATTCTGCAAGTGAGAAGTTCACACAGGCTCCTCCAGCTTCTGGCATGTGGTTGTTGACAGATAACGATCAGGGGTATATGACAGAAGAGTCATCTCATACTAAGAAAATATACGCGTTGGATACAGAAGATGGTATCTCTGGAATGGAGCCTACGTCATCTCCAGGGCAAATTAAAGAATATGCAAAGCATCCAGGAGCTCTGATTTCAGCCGTTACCTATGGAACTGAGACAAGCATGGAGCCAGAGGAAACAAAAAGTGATGAAGAAACTGTATCAGCTGATTTTGATCAGAGTAAAGATACTACAAGTGTCTCCTACATGAGCAGTTCTTTGGATTTGGAAATGATCACAGTATCCAAAATATCAGTGGATGAAAGCAGTGCAACAATAAAGTCTTTAGGCTCCTCAAGTGTTACTGGATTACCAACTGCTTTGCCCACACTCATGGAGGTAACTGAACATGAAGGAGATGAAATATCAGGGTATTTTTTGAAAACATCCATTCCTACCCCAGAAGTTGAACGAAGGGTGGCTACTGAGACATGGGTAACAACGCTTGCTGAAGAAGTCTCTACTGAAATGGAAGTCTCAAAATATACAGTGACAGAGGAAGGCCAGACAAGCATCGCAATGTCAACAGAAGAGGAGTCATCAGCGACACTTCAAGACAGAAAAGGAACACCATCTGCTGGCTTTGGAGGGACAAAAGAATCTGTTGTATTTACAGATGTAGCGAAGGTAGATACTATGGTTCCACAGAAAGAACATGACACTACCCTAGTTCCAGTTGCTGTAGAGAGTGAGGTCACTGGAGATATGCTGGTTACTGACCAGACTCCTTTTGATGGTATCTTTCATACAGAAACTACCGAAACAACTGCAAAAGGTAGTGAGGTGCTCCCAGAGGGACTCTCCAGGGAAGATCAGGATAAGGAACTAGATATTGCCACAGAGTCTACTTTATCTGTGACATCTGTCCAAGTACATGAACACAAGATGACACCAAGATCTGAATCATTTCAAACAGCTATTCAGGAAAAACAGGATGAGACAGGTTCGGCTTATGATGAGACATATCCAGCAACAGAAGCATCAGTGCCTGCAGTGAAGCCCACAGATTATGGAAGAGTTCTGGGACCTGATGAAACTAGCACCAGGACCTTGCATCTCACAGTAACTCCGAAAGATGAAACCGCTACTGATCAAGAAGAGAAGGTCACTGAAGTGATGTCTGTAACAGTGGGTACCCAAGCAAAAACATCTGAAAGCAGAGGAACCTCCACCAGGGAGGGAGACAGTGGTGTAACGATCTGGGAGTCTGTGTTGCCCCCCCATAAGATGCCATCAAGTCATTCTACTGTGGAAGGCATTGCTCATACGACTTTGGGAGCTTCTCCAAGCCTGACTCTGGAAGGTTCAGGATTATCAGAAGTACCTGAAGAAATCAAAACAGCTATATTTTCAGCTAGCGCAACAGACAAGGCAATAATTATCAGTGATGTAACAACAGTTCCCATTAGTGCTGTAGAAACAATTCAGCCTACATCAGCATCCAAACCTTTTGTTACTCAAAAGTCACCACGTATAATTCCTGAGGAAGAAGAGGAGGTAACAAGCAATGACATCATCATAATTGATGAATCTATTTCTCCTAGTAAAGCCACCACTGATGATGATTTGACAGGAAAGCTGTTAGAACCAGAAATTGATAAGGAATATTTCACAGCATCAACTGCTACTGCAGTTGCACGACCTACTGCACCACCCAAAGTGAAGGAGACCACAGAGGCTTTACAACCTCAGGAGGTGTCTCCTTCTACTTCACACCATGATAGTGGAAATGACATAAGATTGTATGTTATTCAAATCACAGGCAATGATACAGGTAAGATTTTGCCTTTTAGACCTGCAGTCCATCAGAACAGACAGTTTATCATAACAAACTGGTGTACTTTAGAATATAATGGAGGTGTTTTTTGGATCACTGAAGGATGCAAAGTACAAATGTTATCTAGACAGCAACTTACTAAATATTGGTAGGTCTATTTTTCTATCCATTTAAAAAAAACCCTCATAAAAGTTTTATATGTATAGTTTAGAGTAAGACTAATTTCTGTGTAAGAATGAATATGAAAGTGTTGTATTTACTCTTAAAAGTCATTATGACTATAGTCCATTTTTCTTATTTAATGTTGTCAAGTCATAGATTTAACTTCAGCTATCTGTGAAACAAGCATTTTAATTTCATAGCTTCCATTCCATGCATTACTAGTCCTAAACAAAGCACTAGATTATTTTAACATTCCATTAGTCCACAGCAATTAACAATGCCATGGACAGTGTGGTCAGCTAAAAAAGGTTAAGGCACTGTATTACGTCCTGAAGTGGACCCTCCTGTGATTTAGAGAAAGGTTTATGCATGTTTTTGTAGCACATCACAGTGTTTTTTTAAACACATTTTACGGAATGTGTGATGCAAATTGACATAATTATTAGTTTTGTTACATTTTTTAGCTGATAGCACTGTACACGTGTACGTAGCTTCAATTCCATGGGTATCCAGAACAGAAACTCCTGAATTAGCAATGAACTGTTGAGTTTTATGATGAATATGTCTCCATAATGCAATAGCTGAAGGCTATGCAATTTTACATTAAAGAAGCCTGTCAACTGACTTATTTAAGATGTCTTGGTAAAACCTTATTTTTTAAAAAGAAACGTAAAAGAACTGACAAAAACGATAAAGCTCAAAACATCTGTTAGGTTCAGTGTTGCAGTCTGTTTAATTATTTTGTAGTTATTTTATAATAATTCTATTTTTTGAAACAACACAGTAAAAGTACATTTTATGTCTTACATACCTTAACTATATGCAATGCTTTTGAATTGCTATATAAGAAATTGTGTTCTCATTGGTTCTCAGCCATAACATCCATATCTTTGAAGAACTTATCCAACAGAATTAATAATTTATGGAAGTCTTTTAGTTTGTTTTGTCAGGTTTGTGCTTGGTAGAGTTACATTCAAAAATCAAAAGGCAGAATTAGCTTCCTTGGAATGTGCCATCTGTTATTGGACTTTTCATACAATGGATTTTGTATCTTTATTCACTTTATACTGCTTATTATCCTACTTTATATTTACAAGATGTAAAACTGCACAAGTCATACCAGTGGTAGCTTGACGTTCTGTTTTAGAAAGTAATAGTTCTGTTGTTTTAACATTTAACAATACTTTTGTTTCTGTGGTATGTTATCATTATTTTGTCTGAAGCTGTAGGTGTTGCCAGAGTCTTGGAAGTCTCAATTAAATGAGACAAGTTCGGTAAGTCAGAACAGAACGGTAACTTCTGAAGA
Organism: Syrrhaptes paradoxus; assembly: GCA_013400615.1. Taxonomy (NCBI): domain Eukaryota; kingdom Metazoa; phylum Chordata; class Aves; order Pterocliformes; family Pteroclidae; genus Syrrhaptes; species Syrrhaptes paradoxus. Next base: position 11,932 of record VZTO01011346.1, on the reverse strand, counting down.
CTGGAGTTTAACCGCATGTTAAGTACTTTTGTGCCTGTGGAAATTTAATTTGGCTTAATGATTAATAGTTGGACTGTGTGGTAGTGAACTAGTACTAGTTTACCCTGTTACGTTGTTGAGTTGTACTACAGTTTATTGCATATGTGAGAGTGGGTAGTGTTGGGCAGCTGTATGTTCCAGGTTGGCAGAAAGAAGTAGGATGGTTTGGAAGGGTGTGGAAACGGTGTTTTCTTAATATAGTGCACAGGGTATATGATTCAGGAGTTTTCTGGGTATCCATCAAGAAGAGTTTTATTTATTTTTTTTTTCTTTTTTTTTTTCCTTTTTTTTTTTCCAGAATTGTGTGGATACTGTGATACATTACATTAGGAGTTAGTCCAAGCTAGATTATCTAAAAGACAGTAGATCAATGCATAGCTGCTCTTCATATCTACTCTTGCTTTCATGTGGGTGATTAGGTCCTTAGGACAGACTTTCTTCAGGATTTGCCTTCTGCATCTTCATAATTTTTCTGTTTCTAGTGGAAATTCCTCCATTCTAGTGGGAATTCCTCCATTTAGCTATCCACAGAGACAAGCCACCGTAAAGTTACTTACCACAAGTTAAATTAGGGAAACCAAAGATTTATTCTGGTTTAGGATTCGGATTAGTGTTTTCTTTTCACTCTCCAGAAATTAAAGACTGCATCTGAAAAATCCTGTCAAGTCCGGTTTTGCTTCATTGTTCCCGAAGTCATACACTTTTCTTTGTGTTGAAGAAAATGTACATAGGAAGTGCTGAAAAGGCATGAATTTGGGAAATATTACTAACATATGCCTTTCACTTCTTATTCTATCACTCTTTGTTTGAAAATTGATCTATAGTCATACAGGAACTACGTAAACTGTAACTTTGGCTTTTTTTTCTCAGATAAGTGTGAACAAGAAATGCAATTTTCATTATTGTGTCTCTCTGATAATCAAGCAAGTGATTTTTCTCCTTTGCTTTGGCATGTTTTCAAGGTAACGTAGCTTAGTATTCTTAAATAAAATAGTCAGTGAGGGTTATAAACAACAACCTTAATGATTTTCAAGTCAAGAGGCCAAAAGTGCCTCCTAAGAAATGACAACTTGCTTAACAAAACCCTTCAAAGAATAGCTGTTGCAAATAGGAATAATAATGAGAGTTTTGCTGTATAAAGGGTATTGTGTAGAATATTTTCCTTCTTGTGTATGCACAAGTGTTGGGAATATTTATGAGATTTTTTTTTTTAAGTCGTTCTTTATGTCCTTGTTGTTCAGCTTTTGCCAGAAGCAACAGTTTAATGGTGAGGCAGGGCTCAGCAGAAATACGGTACTGTGTTTTGTTTCCTATCAGCCGTATCACTTGATTACAGTAAAAACTTGCTATAACACTAACGCTGCTGAATATTGCTCTCTGCAGCTCCATTTACCACCTGTACCCTAGGCATAATAATATTTAAGTGCTCCATGGAGGTGCCATTAGGCTTTGGTAGTTATGAGCAATACTTTACACTCCATGTGAAAGAGAAGGGTCACACCAAATGAATGGAGCTGGAGAGATGCAGACACTTTTATCAGTTCCCAGCACATAGGACAGTTGTATCCCTTGCAGCACAGGAATCCCTTTGTGATCAGTGGGCGTCCTACCGCCTGGTGAAGCGAGGCGACAGCAGCCCATCGCTGTTCTGGGTCTGGTGAGTTCACCTGTGGCCATACACTGGGAGAGGGAGAAGTGGGAAGGATTTCTTGCGCCTTCCTTCTCAGTCTCAAACCCTTGCTAAATGGGCATCAACTTTGCTGAAGGGCTTTGAAGTGTGCAGCTGGAATGTGCTGTCAGTGTATGGAATGTGTTATGGATGTATGGAATGTGGGGGATATTTTTCTTCAATATTACTGTAGACTCAAGCTGCACTTGAAAGACATTGAATGTTGACTGGGTTAAATTCAATTAAATATGGTGGGAAGGGTTTTAGGCTGTCTTGGACACACACATTTCCCTCAATATGAAGTAGTGCAATATATAACTGAAAGTTCATATTAAATATTTTCAATTTTTTAATATAATAATCCCTTAAATTTATTAGACCAGAAAAAGTTTATCCTCGAGGACTTATTTTCTTATGCCATCCAAGAGGTAAATAGTTATACTCCTAGCTTCTAAAATGCATGCTTACACTCAATTGAAACTTTCATAAAGGAAGTTTCAGTTACTTTATATAAAAAATTTACCCATGGAAACACAAGTAATTTGGGGGCCTGGTGGAAGGTCAAGCTCATTAGCTTAAATTCCAAAAAACGTGCTGATAAGAAAGAACACGCCACTGAATGGATTAAGCTGCTTATTTGTACAAGAATACAGCAATTTTCATTGAGAAAAGGTATTGTACAAACAATCCGTATACTTCCATGTAAGCAAGTGTGAGGCAGGTGCACAAATTAATGAGGGATACAAGACACGTTTTTTCTGACAGCCTGTGGCACATGGGCAGATCTAGGGCAGGTGTTCTAATTAATGAGCAAAATATATTTGTGCATGGAGAAACACCTTTTTTTTATGCTACAAAAAGGACCACGCACATGTTTCATAATGGCAGGAGCCTGGGACTTCATTCACTTGCGTGGAACAACAGGCTATTCCCTTGGGATCATGACCACGTTCTGAAAGTGAGAAAGCAAAATAGCCCTACACTGTGATGTGTTATCACATTAGCAGCTTTCCATTCCATCAAATAGGACAGAGGAGTTTGTCTTTCACTGCAAAGATGCAAAACTTGCCACCCTGTGTCCTTTTATCTTCTCATACCTCCCATGTATTGTAGTGGTGAAGGCTGATGCTGTTGCTGGAAGGCAATGTATTAGCAGCTGAAAAAAAAAATGAAAAAAAAAAACCAACAAAACCCAAACCTGAAGGAACTTTTCAGCTTACAAAGGTTTTATGAGCTGAAAGATGCTTGTGGGGGTGTTCTTTAACAGTGGGTGAGGGGATGCTGGAAACATAACTCCTGTCTGTATCAGGAGTAATTTGCACACCTGCATTTTTTGGAGACATTTGAAAGTCTTTACTTAGTGAATATGTTTCAAAGTGCTTTTTGGACCCTGGGACTCACACCAGCTCTGTCTGGTTTTTTTTGTCCCCTCCAGCTTTGAACAAAATGAAATTGCAGGAACTTGTGCTTTGTAGATGTGGAATTTTATGAAACCTTTGTGTTTCAACATGTAATTCTCTGACATGCATATTTCTGTCTTAGAAGTGTAAGAGGACATGTGAAATTTGAATTAAATGCCAAATGGTAATAAGTCATAGTCATAAACCTTAACAAAGAAGGCAGAACAGTGTCTTTTCAGGTCCTTCTTAGGCCTTGTCTTAAAATTAATTTGATCCTGTTGTCTTCACAGCTCCTTCTGGAGGGCTGTCCCAGATTGCCATGGCTCTCTTTAAGTTTGATTCTAATATCTAGCATGAATTGCTTCTTGGCCAGTTTATACCCATGTTTATTCTTGCCAGCATTGTCTTTAGCTTGAATAGGTCTTTTTTCTTCCTGACACTTATCCCTTGATACTTTTATTTCTCTGTTCAGTTATAGAGAATAACCATGTCCCCTTTCAGCTAACTTCTGAGGGGAATGTGCATGGGAAAGTGGAAATGAGCTGGGAGCATGCTGGGAGGAGTGACACTGGCTCTGTTCTGGAGGCTGTGGGTGTCAGGATGGTGCTATGACCAGACCAGATGATGGTGTGGAGGAACAGGAGCAGCATGCTTTGCAACACCATTTCCAGGCAGCACCTCACTTGCAATAGAGCCAGCTTAAAAGCATGCAGCATCTAGGCTTGTATCTGTCTGCACCTGTACCCACATAGTTTTATTTTATTTTATTTATACCCACAGGCAAATATCTATCTGGACACTGTCCTTTGTAGTATACACTCATGTGATAAGTGCAATTTTTTGTGTATCTTTCAAAAATTACCTGTATTAATTTTTGTATTAGAGTTCTGATGAAGGTGGGGAGACTTTGTCTTTTAAGTGCTGAAATCACCATTTGTTTTTCCTCAAATTAAAAGTATATGCTACTAAAACATATTGTTTATTCGTAGGACATATTTAAAATCAAAGTTTATTGTAAAGGAGGTATGCTGTCTTGCATTCACTGCATTCTGCTGCTTTATGCAGTGACCACTAGCATGCCTGATTAGATGTGTATGAATAGCACTTCCCTGCCTGTGCAAGCTGTTTGGCTTTATTGACAAATGCTTAATTCTTGGTATCACTGTCATGCATTTAAGAGACAAAGAGTTTCAAATTTACCTAAACATTGCAGTGAGGAAAGTACCATTTAATTTGCAAGTACATTTCAACTTTAATGCCTGTGGGCATGTTGTTCTGTGGCCATGGTTTATTGGTGTTGTGCAACTAGACTGACCTGATTAATTTCTGGTGGGATGTTGAAGCAACAGTAGAAGTGGCCTCTTGTGGGATGAACCAACTTCTCATCTTATTAAATGCAAAATCTCCTATTTGTTTAATGAAGGGCTGGGCTTGTCTTCTTATTAAATGTAATGTTCCAGTTGACAATTAAGAATATGGCAGCTGCTGCTCCTCATCAGCCCTGGAGAAAGACCACATTTCCTGCTGCCCTGAGCATGCTGTGGTCAATGCACATGGTCTTATTTCAGTGTTTGAGTTTGTAATGCAGTCCTTCCTGGTGATGTTTTGTTTTGAGCCCTGGGTTTGTGTGTTCAGCTAAAAAAGAAAACCATCTAGTGGTTTTGAAACACATTTCCAAATGAAACGGGTTTATCAATGTCCAATAGCTACTCAAGTCATTTTCATGCCCTGAACAATTGAACTCTCTGTGTTATAAAAACCAACATAGAGACAGACAAGTTCTTGTTTTGTCTGGAGTAACTGAAGTGTTAAATGCTAAGTAACATGGCCCGATTCTGATATCATCTTCCTCAGTGTACTTACAACATAGTAATTCCAACAAGGTGATCGAGAGCAGAATTGTTATGCAGATGTGGCAACAGAAGGTACAAAAATGTGTTCATAACGTTTAGAGCTTCTTCTTCATTTTATAATCAGATGTCTTTTTCCTTCAGAATAAATTTGTGTCACATATTTAACCTGAATGGATAGACTTGTTGCTTAATTAAAACAGTCTGAATTTTTCTATATTAGAATACTTATATTGTACTGGTGCTGGGGGGGCTTTTTAAAATAGGTTGGACACCATCACATATAAATCATATTTAAAATGCAGCAGTAGTGATGCCCTGAGTGAAAGCAAGTCCTAATAAACAAGAAATTGTAATAAATTCAAGCTTGTTCTACACTGCTCCTTTTTTTTCCAAAACAAAGGAAAAGAAAAAAAAACAACCCCATATCCAACAGAGCTGAAACTTGATACTTGGAAAGTTTCACAAGCAGCTAAGACTGAATTAATAAGTAGTCTTTAAGCCGCTATTCTTGGCTTTTCCTGAAGACTTGTTATAGAACAATAATTTATTTTTCTACATTCCTTTATAGACTTCCATAGATACAGGGAACAGTGCCCTCACATTAAATACTGTCCAGAGGATGCCTACACATTCGCTGCTCTTTTTACATTGTTTCCAAGGAAACGTCTCAGATCTAGACATAGGGATTACACATTTCTAGCTTTCTTATAGCTCTTTGTTTATTGATGAGAGAAATGAAGGAATTTTATTCATAGGTACAATGCAGTTTTTCATACTTCTGTTGTGAAGGAGAGGAATCCTTTCAGAAGCTTTTTTTTACACATGGAGGAAGTCTGAAGAAATCCTGTTGCAGAAAAAATGAGCTGTCTTTTCCATGGAAACACAATATTAACTAAGTTTTTTTGAGAAAAGTTTTTTTCTGTACCAAAGTTTTTTTTAATATCCAGATTTTAACAAATCATAGTACTTCTGATAAGGAGATCTTTATTGCTTCTTTCAGAAAAAACTATCTATACAATTTTTACATTAAATGATTTGTTAGATACAGTGAAACTGTGTAGATACAGGATGTGATCCCGGAAATGCAAATAAAGATATTTTTATAAGTGTCCCAAAGGTTAGAGATCTTAATAGAAAGTCATTCCCTTAAGATGAGTCACTTGATAATTAGTCTGATAATGGCACTTTAAAAATATTTCTTGGCTAGTCTTTCTTTTTGATTATGTGCTTGTCAGTGGTCTTTTTTGCAGTTGTTTTTTGCATATTTTAGATTTATGATTGAATTAATCTTTGGTAATCCAGCTAGTCTTTTTGTTTCTCCCTCTTTTTAGAAGTGTTTAGATCATAGAATCATAGAATCATGGAATCATAGAATGGTTTGGGTTGGAAGGGACCTTAGAGGTCATAAAGTAGATGATACATTTTATCAATAATATACATAATGCCCACTGGTGTCTTTCCAGATACTTGTGAATTTTTTCCTGGCACAAGTCAGGATGTGTTCAGAGTGTCTGCTGCACATTTTCTGTCACCTTTGGGAACACGAATCTGAAGTTATCTTTTTCTTGGGAATAATTTTTTTTTTTTTTTAATTCCTCAGTGAATTGTACTAGGACTTGTCTGACCAGTCCCATATTACCATATTTGCTTAAATGAGGAGAACTCAGTATAAAAAATTGTAAAGCAACTTTTCTTCATTAATGATTAGAGGTAAAATCCCTGAGGAGAAATGCAGTTGGAATTTTGTTCCTGATAAGGAGCAAGCTTATCTTCCAGTGGTCCATACCTGCTTTGGTATTACCTCTTCTGCACTTCATTACTTTTTTATTACCCAGCATTAGCTTAAAGAGTGAATAAGAAACATTATTTTTTTAACTTTTTAAACCATAATCTTGGATTTTTCATGTAGTACCTCATCAAGCAAGAGTTCCATCGTTTAAGTCGGAGGTTTCTGGCACTAGGAAGAGAATTTCCATGTATTTGGTGTAATTTTTTTGCTAAAATAACAGCAAAGAATATGCCTATATATATATATGCAGAGTAGCATCAGGATTTTTTATAAGATTTTATTGTGGGATTTTGTCTAAAGTAATTTTGCTTTCTTGGAAGCCGTGAGTGAAATGATTCTTTGGTTGTGCATGTATTTACTACTCAGATCCATAGTGAATTTCCAGTGACATGTTTGGTTAAATATTAAAAAATTCTTGAGTCCTTTGGAAATGTTGTGTACACTTGGTCAAACTGACAGGCAAGGACAAAGACTGCAGGATATATCCTCTGTTGAAACCAGATAGTGATAATGGGGTTGTAATGGTCAGCGAACCTGGAAAAAGCTTTTCAGTGATCATGGTGTCTTTTTCCGTAGTGCAAGTGCTCCTTTTTATGTTTGAAGAAACCAAAGTCAGTTTAAGTTCCTACAGAATTTCTTGAACTAATCATCTGAACACTAACTAAATTTGGTTGATTTCATGCCATCAGGGACAATGTCACTAATGTCAAACTCATCACACTTTGGAAATTCTAAATAGCAATAGGTAACAAAAACACTGATGTTTGTTCTTGCTGTTTGTGAGTGTTGGGCCTAGGAGTCCAGCATTGCTGAGAAACACTGCTGAGCATTGCAGTGCACACAATGGGTAGCAGGTTAGCATGGTATTGAGTTACCAGGATTACCGGATGACCTGAGGTCATAAACTAGTTGTATACCCTACCCTACATAAAGCAGGAACACTATGAAAAACAGTGCAACTGAACAGTTTCTACATATCCAAAATGTTACTTAGGCATTTAGTTTTTTCTACCTCAATTGAATTATTCGGCTTGTTGGGCTATATTCTTTTTTTCAGTTCTTGCAACATTCAGAACCTCTCAGGTGTGAACTAATTTTGAGTCAGTAGCCATATAATGATGCTGTAAAAAATGGAGTTTGTGCTAATAAGTTTGTGGTCAAAAGTCTGTCCTGCTCTGCCCTTTTTTTAGTGCTAGCACCACAGCTAGGCATCTGTTTTTAACTATAGGTAGTTCAAAACTTTTGTTCTCAAGTATTTTTCAAGAAAAATGTGTTTTTTAAAAACAAGAATCAGTATTTTCCCACAACAAATGTTCCATTTTTACTAAGAAAAAAACCTTAGAGGGAAAAAGTTCTGCTTTTAAAAGAAAAATGAAACCATTGTTCATCTTTATATATGCGTATGATAATATGGTTAAAAAGAAGCTCATTCTCTATGTACATTGTATGTTCTTCTCCTAATTAAATAGTTAAAGACATGACAATATTTACATGTATAATCACTCTAATTGTATATTTTTAAAAATATATTTGCATCTAATATTATTAAGATACTGTAGTAACTTGAGTTACTACTGCTGCTACAGTAGCAGTAGTAATTCAAGTCATTTGGCACAAGCAGATGGTCTAGGATAAGGGTGATGAATCCTACAATGGACGATTCCCGCAAAGCCTTGGTCATTTTTCAGTGAAGAAAACTGAAGCTTAAAAAAAGATTTGCCATGTCAGAATGAGTGTATATTGCCACACAATTAATAGCTCTAAATACCTCCCTAAAAGGAGCAGGGACAGCAGTCAAACAGTGTATCTAATCAGCTGTGAGTCTGAGTGCTGGCTGCACAACCAGTGGACTTGTGCAGACATTAAATGTAAAGTATGCTTATGAGGTACTTGAAAGATGCTTGGAAAACTGTAGGGGATAAGTTGTCTGAAAAACATAATGATCAGTGGCAGTACAGATACATAAACTTCTCCAGGTATCTGTAAAAAGAGAGCATTATGGGGTAGATCACCGTCATAGCTTTAGTTCTTTGAGAAGAGTTATTCAGAATGAAGCCATTTTGCATAGGCAGGATCCTCCAGAAAATGTATGTTTGTTTCTTCTTTGCTCCCTTTCCCTTTGCCCCCTCCACCTTCCTTCTTTCCTTCCTTCTTTCCTTCCTTCTTTCCT
>VZTO01011345.1:27197-64669 GCA_013400615.1 Syrrhaptes paradoxus | reverse complement strand
TCAGTGGGGTGAACCAGCTCAGATTTGTGTTTAGTTTCCAAGAACTTTCCTAAGCCATCTAGGGATACAGAGAAAAAAGTAATACGATGTGGGATAGGTAAAACCGTGTAACTCAGTTACAATGTGGCAGTCTCAGATACTTAGATATAGCACATAAGGTGTGTATGTGCATGCATTTGCATGTATGTGCATAGCACTTGCAAAAGATGATATATTAACCCGTGCACACACATATGTATTTATATCTATGTCTATGAACCTTTTAAATATTTTAGCTGTGTGTGGTAAGAAAAATTTTAAAAAACCCTAAAAAAACCTATCTTGCTTAAAGCACTGAACTTCCAAGGCCAGGCCTGGTGGTTAGTTAGCATCAAATGATGGTTTCTTGCACAAGGAGTGGACCACAGCATGTTTAACGTTCATTGGCAACTTGCTTTCCCTTAAGGCGATAATAAAATACCTTCCTTAGCATTCAAACCAATAAGACTAATCAAGGGATTCATGCAAAAGGGATGTGAATCCAGAGATCGGGAGAAAGTAAAAAAAAATAAATAGAGGGTTCTTTCAGTCATGCCGAAAGAAAGAAATATTGAATTCTTCTTTTACAGGTAGGACAGAGAAATTGAAACAGGTGTCAGAGGCAAACAAGGTCCACATTTCACAGGCAGTGCTGAAAGCCTGTGTGTGCCAATGCTGAGGTAAACCACTGGTGAGAGGATCCCTACATGGGTGGCCGGGCAGATACCTATAAGCACAGAGCTGAAACTTAGACAGAAGATCAATGCTGACTGCATCTAAACAGAGGTGCAGGTGTGCACCTCAGCACGCCCTGAATTAGAAATCTAGTGGAAGCATGTGATGGTTCCTATCCAGACAGCACTCCCATGTAACCATCCTATAGCAAACAGATGAGAGGGAGAAAGCTTGCTCTGGTTTCAAGGCAGGGCCCTTATCCAGACCCATCGACTCTGAAGTGTTCTCATTTCTCCTAGTTTAGATTGCAGCCTTTAAGTTTTCAAGTACCCACTGTACTTCTTGTGTCCCTGCCAATTTGTATAATCATCATCATCATCATCATCATCATCATCATCATCATACCAATTTCCAGGGTGGAGTAACAGGTCTGCGGCTGTTAAGCAAACAAATAGATGCTTTTGCCTTTCTAGAAAAGAAGTAATGTCTTAAGACAACAATTTGGGAAACTAGGCACCAAACATGTCACTTAGGACCCAAAGTTTTGGGTTAAATTACCTTATCCACTTTGCACTTGATATATGCTAAGCACCTAAAAGGCCCGGCAAAACCTGTCTATATGCTCTGCTATTATAAAGATATAAATGTTACCTAGGATGCAGCTTGTGTGACCAGAACATTGGAAACTCTAGCTTTCCATGGTAAATGACATCTATTTCCTGTACACAATTTGCTAAACTGATAGGAGAAGGGGTGCTAGACTTAGCCACTGTGTTTTGAAGACTGATGAGTCCTCCGTGTTCCCAGTCACCAGACAGTTCAAGGGTGAGACGTTGTATTGTTAGCCTACCCAACATCTGAAATGCACCTTTCAGATGAGAACAAGTCAAAATCATGGTTTTGATAGTTATCAGTACTGTCGTGACACAAGTAATAGAACTGGCCTGGGTGGGACAAGTGGAGTTCACGGAGGTTCTATATATATATATATTCCCTTGGGGCAAATTAAGGTGAGACGGCACCAAAGAATTGCGTACTGGCTTATAACTTTAATGCATACAATTGTTTAAGGAAAAGGGAAAATGTGGGGTATACAACAGAATCAAGGGAAAAGGGAAATTACTTGGTAAAGACAATACATGAATATTTTACCATCCACTAATAACACTAAATCTTATAACAATGGGGTAAGAACAGCATACCTACCAATATTAGGTTAGTAATAAGCACTACTAAAATAAGCAATCTACATGAAAACCTACTAAACAAGCCCCAAAAAGGAGCTGGCATTAAACTTAACAGAATTATAAAAAAAAACAAGTTACTTGGTAAAGACAATTCGTGACAACTTTACCAACCACCAACACCACCAGATCTTACAGCAATGTGATAACGGCAGCATAATCTCCAACAATACTAAGAAACCCACAACCACTCATAAAACTTGAGATCACTTAACCCGCAACTGTTCGCAACACTTGCAATCAACTTTCAGTACTAAAATAAACAACCTATGGAAAACCTGCTAAACCAGCCCCAAAAGGAGCTGGCATAAAACTTAGAAGGTGTTGCCATATGTGCCAGAGAGAGAGATCAAGAGATACTTGAAGAGAAGAAGAAAAGAAAAGGAGAGGAGAGAGAGAAAAGTTTTCACCACTCTTTGGATCCTTGGAGACGAGCATCGGCATCTTGGGGGGGGGTTGCTCAATCAGTCAGTCAGCATCCCAGGAGTCCTTAGGTGACAGGTCCCCCCCTCTTCTGCTTGTTCACTTTTTATAGGCAGAGGCAGGGCCTTACTCAGCAAGAGTTTGCAACCTTGTTGTAAGAGTAAGACTGAGTCCATTGTTAGTGGCCTTGCTCAGCGAGGGTTCGCTATTTTGTTGTGAGAGCAAGACTAAGTTCTCTGTTAGTGAAGGGAGTAAGGCCTTCGGTGTATTCTTCGCTTCTTCTTATCTGCAAGGAATAGTGCTTAGAGTCTACAACTGGAATGCTTTGAGACATCATGAGGCTTCGCTTTATCGGAGCCTTGACAGTCAATTTGCAGTTTCTGCAAAACTGCATGAATAGTCCTTTACAAGTACCTACTTTTTTATATATTCCTGCCTGTCTGGCTGAATTTTCTGATGAAACCACAAGATCAAGCTGTTCAGCAAAAAGAACAAAAGAGCATGGAAAAGGTCTCTTATTGTTACACCTCATTCCTGCTAAAATATTGGCCTTTAACCTTCTCTACTAAGTTTGATAAACCATCACTGCAAACCTACTGGTTTGAACCTGGATTACTTTCAAGTGGCTTAAAAATCTGGGAGAAGGACTTGTACTTACTCAGCAGAAGGTTCAGATTTGTGACTGCCACATCAGCAGCTAAAGATTAGAACCACAATTTTCATAGATTTAAGGCAGCTCTGGTTTAAGCCTGTGACTGGTATCTGGTCTCCTCTTCCATCTGGTTATCCCTCCATCTGTCAATCAAGCCAGGAGTTTTCTGAGGACAGAGAGAAGCAGCTGCAGATTCAATAGGAGCTCTGAGTAGCTCATCAGCACAGCTGTTCCTCTACATTTGTTTCCAAAGCAAAAAGTCTTTTGTGTTTATATTAGGTAAGGAAGTGTACTATTTGTGCCTATAAGACTTTCATTAAAGCTTGTGAAAGGCAAAGAAGGCAAAAAATATGCTTAAAGGAATTGTGTAGAGGGAGAGTTCTGGACAAGGAGCTAATACATTTCAATTACATTTGCTTTACTAACAGCTTTTGATGGCATTTTAAAGTTAATTTACTTAGGAATAAAAGGCAGTTAATATTGGTGAAAATTTTAGTACTGTGCTGCTTGTAAAGTGAATCATGGCCTGGCTGACAGTTAAACTGTGTTGTACAGCCCCGCCCCTTCCCCTTCCCTCCCCTTCCCTCCCCTTTCCTCCTCTCCCTTCCNGCGGGGAGAGGAGGCCCTGCCCCCGCCTGGCGGTCGGCGAGCAGCCCCGGGAAGGTCACCAGCACCGTGCAGCCGGGCACGGAAAGGTTCCCTCCAGCACCGCCGCGGCCGTTGCTACTACTGCCGGCCCGGCCTCAGCGGCCGCCGAGTCCCTCGCTCCGCCCGGGCTCGCTCCGTGCCAGTGCCCAGCGGCTGCCTCCGAGACTGAGTGCCAAGCTGTCCCCTTCCCCTTCCTTCCTTCCTTCCTTCATCCCTCCTTCTCTCCTCCCTCCCCTCCTTCCTTCTCTCTTCCACCCTTCTTTTTGTCTTTCTCAAGAGGAACAGTATAAAGTAACTACACTTAGAGAGATTATTTTCATATTTATAAATTAACCTATCAATATTGGAAATGCATCATATGGTTCTCTTCAGTGCACATGAGAATAACATTTGACTTTAAAAAAGGCAAAACAATGGGTTTTTTCTTCAAAATTCTGATGCATTCTGCCTTTGAAGTTCAGGGAGAACTTGCTGTAGGCCTTCATCTTCATGAGAAGATCCCTATTTTCAGAAGAGGAAGATTAAAACTACAGTAGAGAGATTAATCTGACACTGGAAGAGAGCTCACTCTCTGATTTCTAGCTGTACCAAAAGGTTAAAGTTTGTCTTGATATTGTATTGCTTTTATTTACATAAATTTTGTATTGCCTGTCTAATTAGCCTTTCCAAAGTGATCTGTGATTTGTTCTATTTTATAGTAAGATTTTGAAGGAGACAGACTTGTGAACAAAAGCTGCACACCAAGGAAGACAAAGTGATTTCTTATTAAAATACATGAAAAATCACTGTTTTTATAAAAAAAATACATACATGGATCAGCAGTTTTCTTTTTGTCTTTGTACATTTAGATCCAGTGGTTCATAAAGGGACTGACCCAAAACCACTGAAATTAATGAAAGTGTCTGTTGAATTCCAAGGGCTTTGGACCAAACCCAGTGTACACATTCATGGCTTCAAAGTAGGAGACCCATTTAAAAAATGCAGTTCTTGCTGTCTAATGCTACAGCCTTTTGTGTTTTCATTATAACAATTACAACAGAAGATCTTTGTGCCAGATGTTGGGTCACTCACAAGAAACATCTGTTACCAGTACGCAAAACCTGGCTGGATCAGGGCTATTAGGAAAAATAAACAAAAATACATTCTTTGTTTTCATTACAAGAATTATTGTCATTCTCCCAAGAACATGATATTTCCCCACAAGAGGAAGATTTTGTGAGGCATATACACTAAAATTAGAAGGCATGAGAACAGTGCCAGCAAGAGCTTTCCTGGAAACTTCTAGAGTCATTTGGATGTGGCCTGAATCAAAGCAGGGAACAAGTTTCTCTCTTTTCTGCCATATGAAATTTCTCTTTTCCTTGCTGTTTGGGGGTAAGAAACTAACTTCAATAGAAGCTGTGCATAAGATAAGGACATACAGAATTCCTTTTCCTCCTCTTTTTTTTTTTTTTTTCTCTCTCTCTGTTCCTTGGACCATTTAGACTGGGCCCTATTTCAAGCTGTTTAGATTACTAAATGTTTAGCGAGAAGTTAGGTCAGGCTTTTAGGTAAAAGCTGTGTGCCAAGTCAATTTTCAAAGGCTAACAGCCAAAGTCCGCACAAGGTAGTCATGTACCCCCAGCAGCGGATGGGAATCGGTCCTGGTGGATTTGCTCTTGGCAGAATGTATTTGTACCGGTTTGTGCTAGTGGGAGAGCTGTGGCCTGGGACACAGACCGGAGGTCTTCTCTCTGGGAAGGGTCATGTGCTGAGCTGAAAACTTGGGGCCGTGCCCAGCCATTCTTGGTAGCTGAGCTCACATCTGCACATTTCTGAGAGGAACTCCCAAAAGTATCCCCACTGACCCAGGGAGAAAGGCTAGTTTCCTTGCAACTAAAATATCTTTAAAGTCATGAGGGAAGGTGGAAAGTTCAAAACTAATGGTGATTGCACAGAGAATGCGATTTCAGCAGCAAGCCCAGTGACTAAAATAAAATGCACTGGGGTTAGTGGTGATGGTGGAACACAGCCAAGGGCTCCAGTAGGGTAAGGATTAGGCCCATTTGAGGAAGAGGACAGAAGGAAAGTCCTCATTAGGAATTTTCCTATACTATGTTGAAGAGACAGAGGAGTTTGGTGAAAGTGAAAATTTCTCAAAATATATTGGTTTAGTCCTGAGTATATTGGGTTTTTATCAGTGAAAATTGTGGATCTGCAGATCAACAGTTATTCTCAGACCAAAAGTGAAGTTTCTAATCATACAATTAAAGAAATTCTAAAACCTCAGGAGACTCAATAGTTTAATGGCAAACCCTTCTCTTTTACCCTTATATTACCCAACCTATACTCAGTCATGACATTTTTCTTAGATGTGCCCCCTTCCTGTTTTTAATAAAGAACTTGGGTTTGTTCTGGCACAAAGAAAAGAAAACCAGCCTCGTGTGTATCAAGTTGGCTGTTATAGTCTTGATGTTGGTTCTGTACACACAGGTGAGACAGACAGAAGTGCAACTGCTGCTGAGAACTGCAGGAGAGAGGGAGTTTAAGGGAATATTAGCCCTTTCCTCTTTGTATGTGAATTTGCTACATGGGAAGCTGCAGATGTCAAGCCAATATTTTTCATGACCTGTCTCAATATTATTCTCCAGAAAAACCTCCAGGGTGATACTGTGAATCCCCTTAGTGAATTTTGCTTTTGCTGGCTGACTCTGGCTCAGTACAACTTTCCTGCCTGGGAAGGTCCTGCTCATATAAGGGAAGGAAATGCAGACGGTCACAAACCTCATCCTCCTGGAATGAAACAAAAACATGCCTCTCTGGGAACACCTGTTACTGGTTTAAGTGTCTATTTACACTTACCCTTAAAACAAGCTGAAACTCAGAGGAAGGTGGAGCTTGTAAAGGAAAAGACATCTGAGAAAGATCTGTTCTGCACGAGGTGAGGATTTTTAATTTGCAAAAACCCAGAACTCAGACAGCACTGTCTAGTGGTCTGTTGATGGGGCAATAGGAAGCCAGGCCATAGAATATAACTTTTGTCTTATGTCAAGCCAAATGCCCAACAGGTGTAAATTCCTATAAATTGCTAGAGCTTTCCTTCTTTACATCTTGCTGCTCTGTGTTATGGGGCATACGGACAAGCCTCTGTTTGGACTTTTATAGGAGGTTAGAGACTGTTTGTATGACCTACCTCCTGTTTTCTTGCCATCACTCTTTCAGACAAAATTGACTAGTCTGCATTGCCTTCTTTAACCTCTTTTGGTCACTCATTACCTCCTGCACACTCATGTTCATTATATTCACTGCCCTCTGTTGCTCTCATCCCTCCCATTAATAACGAAGCACACAAGATACATCTGGTAAAAGAGAAGCTGATCTTATGTCAGATAGTCAATCTGATGGCTTGACAGCTGCATGACTGAAAATGTCCCTTGCTTCCTGGACTTGCCCTGACAAGTCTTCCACATTACCCCTGCAGAAGCAGAGGCAGATGTGCTGACCATAGCCAGCACTTGTGCCCTGACTGAGCACAAACTGTCAGGATTTAGTCATTCTAAACTGGAAGCAGAATTATTGTTTAGACTTGCAACATGATAACTTTACTGTTTTAATTATGCATGTTTGTAGGTCATGTACAAGACCCTCGGCCATGGGTGTGAGCTGTTTTGAAAGGATCACCTATGACTGATGATGGAAATATTTAGTTTCTCAATCTCTGCTCAGCTCTGCTAACTTATTTCTTTATTTTCTTCTAAGCATTAACTGTTCTGCCTTGAACATATTTTAAGAATTAAGAACTGCAAAAAAAAAACCTGATGGCTTTTCTCCACCAGATGAAAATTTCTTGGAATCTCTTGATGGCCTGGTTTTATCTTTTTCTAATACAGATGAACTGAGTGAGCAGAAATTGTGATATTTTTTTATCCTTATCTATAGGGTGCATTTTTTCCCTGAAACACTCCAGAGTCCAGGTAAGGAAGGTAGTTTTTTATGCACACTGGGTGACATGGGTAGAAGTTAATTCTTAAGTATTTTGGACCTGTGTGGCTGGTTAGCCCTTGGCTGGGGGCCAAAACACACACACCCACTCACACAGTCCCTGCCTCCACCCAATGATAGGGGAGAGAATTAAAGAGGTAAATGGCAAAGAGGACTCGTGGGTTGAGATAAGGACAATTTAACAACTAAACTACAATAATATTGAAAATAATACTATATACAAATATACAATGTGATACTGCCCCCCCACCACCTGATGACCAAAGGCCCAGCCCACTCCCGGCCAATGATTCCAGAGGAGGGAGAGAATGGGTGATACACAATAATACTGCCCCTCCCCCACACCTGATGTCCAAAGGCTCAGCCTGTTGCCGGCTAATGATCCCCAGAAGCTACACTCACTATTCCCCCAAACGGGGGGAGGTGCAGCGCTCCCGGAGGCACTCACGGAATGGAGATAACAGCCCGAGCATCCCAGAATCGAGAGCTGACCAAAGCGGGGGAAAACGACCACCGGGCCACAGGTAATGATCCCCCCGAAGAGGGAGGATCCCAAAACTCACGGAACGGAGATAACGATTTCGGCGTCCGAGAGCCGAGAGCTGACCCGAGTGCTTGTGGGGGGGGGCCTTGGGAGAGCAAATGCAGGCCCCGAAGCGAGATGATCCAGAGCCCAAGGGAGCAAAAGAGAGCAATCTCCCGGAAGGGTCCTCACCTATATACTGGGTATGATGTGCATGGGATGGAATAAATAATTGGTCAGTCTGGTTCTCAGTCTTAACCTAAGAGCAAATACCAGGCTAGCTGCTGGACTGTGTGTCTTTGCTTGTCTGCCGACCTTGACAGCAGAACAAAACATCAGTCTTATCAGCTTCTCCTGAGCAGGAATACAAAACATAGCTTCTTGCTAGCTATTTATGAAGAAAAGAAAAAAAAATTAGATTAACTCTCTCTACTTAACCCAGGACAACCTGTCTTTTAAAAGGACAGGAGCACAATACATTTACTATCCAGCATGGCTACAAGTAATACAGAGAATAAAATGTAAAGACAGAGCAATTCAGATCATTTATAGGGGAAAATGGATATCAGAGCTTTACTTTTCCTCGTAGGTCTTCAAAATATCTGTATGGCATTGCCCAGCCCAAACAATGGTTTAGAGTTTACTGATGCCCTGGATTTTAAAGGTGGGGACAGAAAACAGAGAGGGGGAAAGAGCATAATTCCCACTGTTGACAGCTTAAGTCAGATTTGCATTGATCTTTCCTTTGACTTGTCACCCCATGATAACAGGAAAACTGGCATACAACAGGACACTGCTGCTCTTCAGATATTAGGACTGCAAAATCTGATTGCTCTACTGACAAGCTCCAGGGCAAATCTTTACCTGTATTATATAACATGATGGTCTGGGTTTTCTGCATCTGATCCCCGAGGAACAAATGCTGTATGAATCTGTGGCCTATACAGCACACATTCAGCTGGCTAACATAATACTGTAGGTTAGAGCTTCAATAGAAGATAAAACTTTAGCTTCCCTTACCTAATAATGATATTCTGGCACAAGAAATGTTGTTTCTGTTCAGCTTTCACTTGTTGCTGTGATTTCAGGGCATTCATAGCTACAGGCACATTGCTACGGCTCACACAGAGCAGGCTGAGAAAGAGGACAAAACTCTATAATTACAGATTTTCATTAGGCTTGCTTAGCTTCTTACAGATCTCATGAAAATACCAGCGGAAATCTTAAAGAAGTTAAGAGAAAGGTTCACCCTAAATTTCATTTTATTCAGTGCAATGGTAGATAACATCCAAAACCCATTTCCGAAGCTGTGGTCTTGAAGTTTGACTAGAGGTATGTTAACACTGATACAATAATGGAATGGTAGAAAGCAGAGATTTTATCAAGTCAATCTGCAAGTGAGTGAATAAGTGCTTTCCTGACAGGCAATCAATGCCTCAACAGCTTTGAAGGCTTTTCAAACAGAAGCATTTCGAAACCAAAGAGAAAATTAGTTTAGTTAATGTTAGAGGTCTAGTTTAGACAAAACAAAAGTTTACTAAATGCTACTGAATATTTTGTTGCAGCATAAGCTATATAATAACTTTAAGTAACAGCCATACTGACCACATAATGATACAGAAAACAATATAGTACTGATGGAAATCTGTAGATGCAGTTGGGGAAATAAATGTTATTCACTGTATAAAGGTGTTCAATAATTATCAAAATGAAATGTGAAAATCTGAAATGCTAAGTCATTCAGGTAAGAGCTTGTCCCATAGAAATGTCAGCAAGAAATATTTATGGTGTATATATTACTTTTCCTTTTGATATTCCTCTTCCTGTTAAAAGGGTCAGTGAAACCACCACTATAGCACTTTGACTAGTTAGTTCCAGATGCAACCCAAATGCTGAAATTCATTACACAGGCTTTCAGACTGTGAAATCTTTATGATAGTCCCCTAAGAAATGAAGGTGGACATATTCTAGAACATATTTATATGGCAGACCATGCCATGTTGTTAACTGAAAGGTTTATATGTCCTTTCATCCCATACATGTCTCTTCTGAAATTCCAAAGTTCAAGACATGGATGATTTTGAGCATCTGATTAAACAGGTAGTGAAAAGTTGAGAGACTTACATGCACAAAGAGACTTACATGCATAAAGTTGTGTCTGATCATTATAATTATATAGGCACATTGCTATGGCACGCAGAGAACAGTGAACAATGTTAGGCGATAAATTATTGAAATTTCTCTTTTAATCCCTACTTTATGCAGAAAAGCAGTTGGCCATTCGAAATCTGGTTTATTGCATGACGAGCTCTGCTATTTAAGTTCTTAAATGTAGGGCTTTTTTTGCCCATAGTAAACAAGCAACTGACTCCTCAAGACTCCAGCTCAATCAGTGTATAGAAATTAACTTTCAAACAGATGTTACAAGCGGGTGGACAACAAATGTAATATTAGGAAATCAACAATTTGTTGCACTTCTTGTTTTAACTGAAAAACTGCACCTCGCATTGCAAGGCTGCTGTGTCATGTTTTCATGATATATGGTGATAGTCTGAGATGTTGTTGGCATGAAGCAAACACCTTCTCCCTTTGGCCTGACCCAATACTCACTGAAGTCAGGATAACATCCCCCACTGATTTCAACTCATTATCAGTATACATAAGGGTTTTTAGCATTTTGAATGGCTGCATTTAATTATTGCATATTAATTATTACTGTTGTTGTTACACCATGTTAATGCCAAGAGAGAAATTGATGCACAGACTTTTTCAGTGGTCAGTCATCAAGTACTATAAATGTTCTTAGGGTGACCAGCTAGGAGAACATGCCCACATTGCTGACTAAGTAGCATATTTTGGCAATGCTGATCAGATAAATATTTTATTTAAAAGTATAACAGGTTTACTAGCAGCGAAAAGATTGAAAGAGGCTTTACATTAATTGAGGTACTAAATATTGCAGAGGTGATGACTCATTACACCCTTTCTGGCACAAAATATGTATCAGAAAAACATATGCTCATGTTTTGAAAGTCTTGCAAAAATCTTGCTGGAATGTCAGGCCTCTTTTGATGAGATCATTTTCTGCATTCTAAGTACACGAAGTATTAATGGCAAGTGAGAGGAGCAGATACCGATCCTATAGAGCATGTAGCCAGGGCACAGCTGGCAAAACCAACTATTTAGTGTAGTCTGGTTGAACTTTGGTTTTAATCTCAAGATGAGGAGTACACAAATAGTTTTATAAAAGATTGTGAACGAAAGCCATATGGAGTGCAGGGCTGTTGAAAAGCTCAGATAAACATGTTGGTCTACAAAAAGCTCATTACCCTTTAACTCTCTACAAAAGCTGAGCCTAAAAAAAAGTGTTCAAAGTCAAGAATCACATTTGGGTTTATGGTAGCTTTGGGACCCCTTTTGGTTTGAGACTATGAAAAAGGATTGAGTCCCAGCCAGAAAGGGTGTTATTAGTAGAGCTCTTTATTAACATCTGTAAAAGCATACAGAGAAAATCTTAGAGAAAAGCTAATATGAATAGAGAATTTTTTTTAACTACCTGTGTTAATCTGTTTATATAGATGTTGACTAACAAATGCAGCAAAATGTCCACCCACCAAAACAATCCCTGGTCTCCCCAAATGGCTTTCCATGTACTGAAGATTCACTATAATAAGAGCTGTGATCCTCACAATCTAACTGCTCCTAACTGGCATATGCAAGCATAGACAGAGTTTTATTATATGAGTTCAGAGGCCTATTCCATTGTACCTCATTGTCTCTAGTTTTGGTGATCTTGATTGTCTGTTGCACGTTACAACAACTCTGTGATTAAGAAACTGGAATTACCTACTAAACATTGCTCAAAGCATGACAGGATAAAAATGGAAAGATATGTTTCAGATCAATACTGATGAGTACTTTATTAAAGTATGAATATTTGACTGCTAATAAGAACACAGCCATGATTTTCTTATGAATATGAACCAGTTAAATGAGTAACTCTTTGCAAGTTTATACTTGGCAAAGCTTGTTCATTAGTCTGCAAGCAAATTCACTTCTGCATTCAATGTAGAAGGTCTGATGAGTTAATAAAATGGGGGAAAATAAAAATACCACAGAGTAATTCAAGCAGTGAAAACTAAATTATAGTCTTGTATTTTTTGAGACTAAATCTTTTTCTCGTTGACTTGCACTCTATTCCCATTGATGTCAATAGGCATAGCTAAAACACGTACTAAAGCAAAACTTAGTACTGGAAGTTATATTATGACATGTTTCACTGATGCTTCAGAGCTGCTGATAAAATGCTACAAACTACATATTAAAATATGTGTATTTAAATAATAAGGCAGGTAAGAAGCTGCAAGTATGTATTGTCACAGTGAAATATTATAGTTAGTGTTAACTTGCTAGCAAAATCTGCTATGGTTCAAGAGAGGTCCTTCATGTCTTATTATGTCTTTGAGAAGCTGCCATATTTCATCTTTTACCAAAACCAGTGAAAAAATTGTAATTCCACTGAAGTCTCTAGGAGATTTTGCACTAAGTTAAGTGAAGTTGGGAATTTACTTAAGAATTACTGAGCTGACAGGGGGATCATATGCCATAGTTTATTCATCTTGTCATGAAAACCTGATTCCAATTAGTTAGTAGTCAGAATCTCCAAAAGTCAATGGCAGAAGTAGGATCCATTTTGCAGTCACATAGTGGTAATGAGAAAGCCTTTTTCATACTGTCTGGACCCTGGTATAAGGTCAATGTAAAAGGTAATTGGAGATGAGAATGTAGATCTGTACCCTGGGATAGATATATTCCTCAGGATTAAAGAAAGCACCAGGACAAGACCATCTGTGTCAGCTCCCAAACAGAAAACCCTAAGGTGGATCAGCTGGCTCTGAAATGATACCAGCAACAAGAGAAGCCTAAGCCTTCTGAAGCTCTGAAAAGTGAAGTTGATTAAAAGGCCCATGCGATTTCAAAATGTCACTAATAGCACTTAGACCAGCAAATGAAAACAGGTAAGTCAGAAATTTGGGCTAGAACAAAGAGAAGCAAATAGAAATACTGCCAGACATTTCTTGGCTTTGTTTTCCCTTTTTATCTAGATGCTTATGGAGGTCACTACTGTTATGATGTCTGAAGAGATCTTAAGTATTTAAGAATAGATGTAACGGTTTTTCTTCTTTCCGACTCCATAAGCAAAGCAACATAGGGATTCCCCCACACAGGATTTTTTTTCAGCTACAACAGAAAGATATAGTTAGATCAATATAGTAGTGGTGATCATTGTCTTGCAAAGATTGTAATTCTTTAAAAGAGGAGGAGGATTTTTCTCCCTTTTTGTTTAAGTCACTTTCAAAATGGAATACCTTAAACTGGAAAAATATGTACTTCATCCAGAACACAGAACTGGTATTTTTGAAACAACAGCAGTTCCTGTTCATAACTCACCTTATCTTTTGGTGGATCTCAGTTTTTCAATACACATGAAGCTCGTTTGTCCCTTGCAAAAACAGTATCAGAGACAATGTTAAAGGAAGTTAATAGCTTTCAAAATTGGCTAAAAGAACAGAATAGCACATACAAATGCAGTCTCAATAGATCTGCATACAAACTTTCATCTTGTTGCAATAAGAAATGACATACTCACTTTCCCTGATTGACACCTAAGTGATAATACCTGTTCAAATACTACCACTGGCAGAGTTGTGAAAATTATGTGTGGCTGTGTTTCTCTACTAGGGAGGGATTACTTGCAGCAAGGAAACATTCCTTCACAATTTTTATAGCTAAATCAAAAGAGTATCTAACTGCTATGAGACTGGTAATGACTACTCATGATCTGTACAGTTCAGTGTGAATTATTTTTTCCATGTGAGGGAGTCTTACACAAGAGCAAAACAATTAATTGACCATTTAGCACTGATTAGTCAGATCAACAGTAAATTGGGATAAGACATTCCTGTTTTTTGAGCAATGGATTAGGTGTCCTCAAAAGAAAAAGATTATTGGGGTACACATCCCTAACATGAGGGTTTATAACATTTTAGATTCTTACAACTTTTCTGAGCACAAAGTGAATGGCAAGGGTATAAGTCAGCAGAGACTAATTTATGTCTCTGTTTCTTCATGGGAATTCCATTCTCTTTCATTTTAAATCGCAGTAGTTGTCACACACACACACACATGCACATTAAAAGCACTTTTTTTTTACATGTAGGAAGATTTCATTAGCCCAGATTAATGATATAAGTGACAAGAAATCCAAATGTATTTTTGGAAAATGAAACTTCTATCCCACTTTTGTAAACTATTCTCTGGGCTCACTGAAATAAGGAAAGTTAGGGATCTTCTTTTTTTTTTTATAATCTCCCCATCCTTATCCACCGCAATTTTATTATCTAGTTACTTCTGATATTCTCAGCTTTATGAAAGGTTTACTCTCTTCTGTCAGTTCTCCCACTTCCCAGTTGCATCACTGCTCTTTGTAATGAAATTTCTGCAGTTGGTCCCTACTGTATGAGTGATCACCATGCTCAAACTTTCCCATGAGCTGTACTGTTTCTTGGTCATCGCTGATCGACCAATGAAAACATCTCATATTTTAAATACAGCTCATAGAATTTTACTGAGCTGGTGTGACAGCAGTGAAGGACAGTGTTTTTCAGTTAGGCCTCTAATGGTTTTCCTCAAGCTTGAGTAAATTAATCATGGGGGTGTTCTAGTAGTGACTCAGAAACCATCCCAATTCATTACTCAATTCATTGATATTTGATGTTTAATCCATGCACTAAATATTTTTAATTAAAAAACTTGACTAAAGGAGGAAGAAAGTCCACCCTACATAATTTGACAGAAATCTTGCTTTCCTGACCTTAAATAATTTTTTCAAATTATTCTTTTTTTATAAATCCCCAAACAGAAGCTGTATTAATATTTATAACCAGAAGTTATAAATGCAGTTTGCTGAAAATAATTTTATAAAGAAAATGAGATATACATGGGGTGCACTATTCACAATTAAACAAGGAACTTTCAAATGCAAAAAAAAAGTTATTTTGGTTGTCTGTTTTGTAAGAAGACAATAGTCAAAAAGTCACTTTTGTAGGACACTAAAGTATGTGCTTTGAAGTTTTGGAAGTTCTCTAACTAATATTGGTAAATTTTGCACTGTTTTAAAAAAAACCCTGGTATGTATCACTTGCTGGGAATATTGTACATCTGTGAATATATATACTCTGAGGGACAGATCCAGAAAAGATGGTTAGATATATGAAGAGTGATTTAGGCAAGATACAAACACTTCAGTCTAACAAGCAACAAGTCTAACAATCTACAAGATTTACAAGTAATTACTTACTCTTTGTTGAATACTTGTGGAAAGCCTGAGGTTGCATAGGCCTCATGTTTTCCTAAATTACATAGTTTTCCTCAAAATTAGGCAATGCTGAAGACTCCAGACCTCTAACCTGATCTAATATATCCACGAGATGAATAAAGAATTATCTGGAGATGATAATTTGTGCCTTGAAGCAGCATAGCTGTGTCAGCATAGCTCTGAATTCCAAATAATTAGTCCTGTTTTTCAAAAGGGTGGATTTAGGTTCAGTTATGTGTTGACAAAATTATGCAATTTCCAGTCTGGATGAGGCACAGCTAAAGCTAGTTTGGAGATCCCTGCACCATGATATAGTCCATGCTGCAAACAGCCAGAAACACTACTGGCAGAGCTGAACTGAGTGCCTGCAAACATTTTCACTAGAAACTAGGAAAACACTATTAGAGTTGGAAATAGTGGTAAATTGACATCAACAACAAAAAAATCGTTTTCATGACTTACAAAAAAGAACGTTTGCCAACAAATACATATTCCTTGTCTTAGGTACATAGTATATCTAGGAATTATGCAGTATGCTGCAATTATTTAAGTATTACCTCACTAGTGTTATCAAGCAGTGACATGGTAGAAACAGAAAGTGATAGCTGAAAACGTGCTGGTGTTCCTTCTTTAGTAAATCACAAAGATTTTACAGATTTTTGTTGTAAACTTTGCTCTAATTACACCTTGAAAAAATGATATAAAAAACAAGCTTATTCTTTAAAACATATCTGTAGGAGAAGGAATGATTATTCTTAGGAGCAATGGATTAGAATCTTTATAGGTTTTCTCTTGAAGATGGTCCACAGTCTTCAAAATCAACTGATAGCTCATTCCAACATATCTTTTCTACTGGTTTTTATTTTGTGGATTTCTGGGACATGTGGGTTGCTCTGACATCATAATTGATAGGCAACTTCATTATCCAGGGAGCAGTGTCGCCTAAGAAAAAGTTTCGAAAGTCAGCAGAAGAAAGTAATATATTCCCTTCTCTTAAATACAGAGCACTCAGAAGGAAATGTGTAGATAACAAAGGTAAATTTTGTAATCAGTTGTTACTTTACAGCCTTACTTTTTTCCTCCAAGAAAAAGGATTGCACAGAGATCTTAAAAGGTCATATCATTCACACTTCACAGGCTGTAAAACTAGAGAGCACTTTCAGATGAGCTTGATAGGATGGCTGAAGAAAATCTGCGTACAGCTGTTCTAGGACTTTGTAAGTCTTTGTAATTTTAAACATTAGAGTGCAGGCAATAGAAACTATGATGAATACTTAGAATATGTCCAAATAATTTTCAAAATCTATTTTAGACAGCTGTGATGGACAGTGATACTTGTGAAAACATCCTAGTTTGTATTCATAAATTTTTGCAAATAATTCTGTAAATGTAATCACACTGACACCTGGGAGCATAGGAACAACACAAAGTTAATATCCTGCATTACTTTGATAGCCAAAGCTACTCAGAGTAAATATTCCAGTCAAATATTACCATGGTTCAGGATATTTTACTGTGACCCTACCTGAATAACCTTAAAGGATTTCTTAGTCATCCATAACTAAGCTATCAGTTTGGCAACAATAAGGTGACAACACTGAGACTAGTCTGTCTTTAAGCAGGAAAAGTACGAAGACAGAAAGAGAGAAAAAAACACTTCAGTTTGAACTTTAACACTGTGTGCTCTTATCTCTTACTGGTTACTTGCAGTTAATGAATATTTTAAAAGTAGTAAAGACTAAGTACATAAGCTTGGGATATCAGTTTTGAGTTAAAACCTTCAGAAGAGTTCAGACTAAACCCAGGTTGCTTTTACTGCTATATTAGTTCAAATTAATTGAGTTGAATTATGCACACTCTGAGCTTAAGCAATGTAGACATGCCCTTAATGGGTCTAATTTTGCAAAGCTTTCTCTCACATAAAGCAATCCATATTCTTTAAATAGTCTTAATTTGCTCACTGGACCTTACGTGTTAATAAAGTTCACAAAATCACAACCCTTGTGCTAATACAATATGAGCACAGAAATGTTAAACATTAAGCATATGGGAGTTGAGAGATACAGCAGACGTTACAGAGCCAAACGGACAAAATTCTCAGAACAGAAATGTGACATCACTTTATGAAAAGTACTGCCAGGTCTAACTACAGATCTGTGTTATGAGGCTGCCTTAAAAACAATTGGTGGTTACCCATGAAGACATGTATCAACACTTTCAGCTGGTTTTGTATACTAAATCTGGTTTACTTCTGTGAACTTCAGCCTCACACAATATTGAAATGGCACAGCTAGCTGGTATGACACATTATTTCTTTGACTGTTCAGAGGGTGTTTGTTGCATATTCTGAAAAATGACATTTATACCAATGTCAAAATATATAGATGGGAAACATGTATGTATCCCAGAACAACGGGGTTTTTTTCCACAAATTGTACTACAATTATGTGATAGCAAAGTGTGATAATGTCTTTGTCAAATTAAGAGTCAAATATAATCCATTTTGTGAAAGTGCTCATGAGATACCCTAACATATGGGGTTTTCTATATAAATAGTTTATGAGCAGCCATATGTTAGTAAAAGATTAAGTTCAACAAAATGCAGTTATTGTACATAGTCAGCATTGAAAAATTAAATTTTGGCACAGTTGGGATTTCAAAGCAACAGTAACATGGTAGAAGTCTGGATCTAAATGAAATAGGTAAGTCAGAATCTGATTTATATTTTCATTGGTTTCAATGGGAATTGAGCCTATTCAGTGTTTCCAGAATAGATTTCTGACTGCAGACACTGCCTAGCATGAAAAATACTACATTTTCTGTGAGGCTTTTAGCTGAATTCCAATTTCTGCACAAACCACAGAACTTCGGTTCCTGAGGTGCAACCCATCCCTCATTTTGGTCCTGTGTTAGGCAAGCTACTAAATGCATTTTCACGTCAGGCTTTTCTGCAGTCAGTGCAGTGATTAATGTTCCTCGTGTGTTTAAGTGCTCCTCTAATTGAAGGTCATCCTCAGGTTGGTTGTTTTCCAAGTTATCTTCAACAGCAAGCACAAATCTGCTGTACTCAGACTGTTCTTAACCAGCTACAAAGAAATTAAGAGCATCAGATTTCCTCTACAGAAGCAGTTTCCAGATGGTTTTGTGGGCAGTCCTTCTGTCACTTTCTCTTCTTTACCCTGCTTTCCACTAACCAACCCCAAACCACTGCCCCTTTCTTCCGGTCTTGTCCACCAAATTCCTTGCAGCTTTCTCCTTGTGGCAGTGTCAACTCCTGAATAAAACATAACTTAATAAACCTAGGAGATAGCTTGGGCTCTCCCCATCCCACATGTTTAAAGTTGGATTGCCCTGCTAGTGAGAAGTCGATCCTCACGGTTCAAAGTTCTGTTTCACTCGTAGTTGGAGTCTCACCAACATATGCCTTTCCACTCTCACACTTGAGGCCTGAGACAAATTCTTTTCTCTCACCCACGTTCATTACTAGTGGGCAGAACTGAGTGCCACCTGCTTACTTTATCCTTCACACGTGTGAGGCTTTTGCTGAAATATCAAATTAAGCAAGCTATCACAACTGTTTAGCCCATAATAAACCATTCAACTCAAAGGATGTAAATTCAGGAGAGAGACTGGGTCAATTTCATGTGATCTTGGTGTGCAAGGTCTTAGTTTTCTGATAAGCGGAGAGTCTACGCAGCTTGCTTTGGAGATGCAGGAGAAAACAGTCCCTGGTTGTAGCTTCCACCATGGCAAAAAGGACATCCACTTCTTAGTTTAAAAAGAGATGAGACTAATATGTTACCTATTAATTTCTACACCCTTTCATCAACCGCAGGCACAAAAGTGTCTAGCCCTTCCTCTTCCTGAGCAAAAGGACAAATGACTTAGGGACTGAGCTTGCTTACATATCTTTATTTTGTGCTGCTGAACTGGAAACATTATTCATTTGTTTACATTTTGGACATGCAGCCAATATCATATTTCACAGAAAAGTCAATAAGACTTACACAGGACAGTGCATAGATAAGGGTAAAAAATGTAATTATGTAATATTAAGGAAATATCACCTTTATTAACTAATGCATGTGTAGTTGAAAGGAGAAGACGGCCTTGCAGTTCATGGTTGCAACAGTATTTGATTAGGGTGTATTCGTTTTTAATAACAAGCATTTTCCGCAACCACAGATTTAGCCAGGAAGAATCATACGATCTCCCCAGAAAAGAGATCAGGAATTAGGTGAGTTAGAAGGCACTGGGAGTGGCTGCTGCTCTAGATTTCTCAAGGTTACTCTCCTCAGAATTACCGAGGTAGATGTAGCATAACTCCTTTAATACACCACTATAAGAAAGGAAAGGGATCTGACCCTGCATATTCTGATGATACTTCATTACTCTTCACTTTACTGGTCTTCTTTTTATACTTATGAATATGACTTTTGTATATATTATCCATCTTACTGAAAAAATTACTAAGTACAATGGAGTGAAAAAGCCTATTTAGTTTGCAGGAATCCGATTATTATTTTTTTTTAAACAAAGTTGTATGTAGAGCTTTTGATTCTCCTTCAACTAATGCATCCTTTTTCAATCCCATATCTCGTATTAACTTCACCTGAAGCAAGACAAAATAATGAATTGCCTTAGGTCTGCTTGGAATTAGTCTTAACATGTGGGGTTTTTTATGCAAACTCCAGTGAACCTTTCAATGACCACTGACCAAATAGTGAGCGGCCATGGAAGTAAATCAGATGTGTGCGAATTTCTGAAGTTTTACTGCAAATATTTTCCACTGTCTTTGGTGGGCCAATTTCATCCTGGGTTTAACTTCACCAAAGTCAGTAAAGTTCTACCAAAGAATAAATTGGCTTGTTAATTTTTAACAGAGTGCTAAAGGAAACTCTGATTACATTTTGAAACTCCAGCTCTTTTCTTTCAAAAAGAAAAACAAAAAGAAAGAATATTGAATCATCACCTAGTTGGTAAACTGTATACTGGTGTGACATTGGGCATATTTGCTAGTTTAGCTTTAAAGATTTTGGAGAATGAAGGGGGGTTTGGTACTGTCACTTGATATCTGGATTGCAACAAGCACTTCTTTTATTGCTGACAAATAGAAAGCATGAGGTTGGCTTTATTTATTGTTTTCTGTGGAGCATGTGGCAAGTTCTGAAAGTGTGTATTTCACTAGTCACGTACTAAGTTTAGTTGTTATAATTAGGTTTCTAATATCTGTCATGGTAACCAGTCAGCAGGGTTTGATTTGGCAGTTTAGGAGACTGACTTGACACCTCTGGAAGCTGAGGGGAAGACACTCAGCAACACACTGAGATAAATACCATCACTTTCTTAATGATTCAGACCACATTTTCCAAAGTAGTCATTAATTCTGATCCTTCCATTTCTGAATGCAAAAGCAAAAACTCTCTGTCAGTAACCTCACTTGGCTAGAGCTGTGTTTCAAGCTCCCAAAACTGGGAGGTGTTTTGGATCTAGTTCTTTGTGCATGTGTTGCTGCTATAAGGACTTAGTTTTTGGGTTTTTTTTTTAAGAATGTAATCAAGATTTCAAAGCTTAAAACATAGTTTTCCCCTAAAATGGTAATTTTTACATTTTTCCCTCTGATTCTGAAATTCCTAGAACTGTTCAAAGATGAGAATTTCTATTCCATGAGAAAATCTCACAATTCTAAATTACTTTAACTTTGCCTTGGGAGGAAAACAAATTGTTTTTGAGCTTTGAAAATAATGTTTCCAAGTGAATTATGTTTTGTTTCATTTTTTTTTGTTATTATCTCTTTCATATAGATGTGTATGAATAATAGAAAATCAATGTCATTTTGAAATTTAAAATCAAAATTATTACTCCTAACATTCAAAATAGCATCTAACATTTAACTGAAATTTCAGGCAGTTAAGTGTGTTTCTACAAAACATTTTTACTTTGAGAACTTTCTTTCAATGGAAATAGCATTTCAAAGAAAATCGGTCTTCTGGAAGTATTTCATTATGAAAATGAATATGGGCTACATATTCAGTGCTAAAGTAACTGTCAGGTTATAAGTGCTGTACACACAATGAAATCTGGAATCAAATGATACAGTTTTGGAATTTTTCTTTGTCTCTTTGCTCCTTTATAAAGTTCTGAACAATTCAAAGTATTCAAAACACATAGGCGTGCAAATGGAAATTTGCATTAGCACCTCCCTTATGAGGAAAGGCTGAGGGAGCTGGGTCTCTTTAGCTTGGAAAAGAGGAGACTGAGGGGTGACCTAATGAATGTTTATAAATACGTGAAGGGTGAGTGTCAGGAGGATGGAGCCAGGCTCTTNACATTCTGTGATTCTGTGATTCTGTGACAAAATAGTCATAATGGTTGAGATGATCAGAAAGACCCTATTTAGCCTCTCTTTTTCCATATACAAATGATAAATATTTCATGTAAGTCAGAAGACACAAATGGAGTCTTAGGCTGGATCTATACTACTGGGGAACTATTCTCTGGCCCTGCAGCCAAGCAGCCTTGGCATAGTTAGTCTGTGTGCCGTTGAACAGCTAGCTGGCAGGAGCCAAAACTGCTCAAGGAACATTGTAAGCATCATGGATGATTGCAAACCAGTTCTCCAGTTTGCACCCCAAATCTTTATTCTTGACTAGCAGAGACATAGCCTCAGTGACTCCTGAAAATTAGCCTTTGTTAATAAGGACACAGGTAGAGTGAGGTATACAGAAGGAGATAGAATAGTTGAGTGTTTACATTAAAAACCAATACCACCACCACCACAAGTCTTTAAAGAGCTGGAGCCCTTTTAGTATCAATAAACTGAAAGCAAGAGCAGTTTAATAAGTAAATCAAAGTGAAAATGCTTTATTTAAAGCAGTTCTTGATTTTCTTGGAGTGGCAGTCATCATTTCAACATGCAAAGCAATATAGTTGTGGCTATTAGCTTTTTAAAAATATATTAAGAATACATGCCTGTTACCTAGGAAATTTCACTAGGAAACAGTTCAGGGATATGGAAAAGCTATGCTATTCTGTTGTGCAATGAGTAAGTAACAGGTAACATTTTTCATAATCAAAACAGTGATATAGGTACGGAAAATTAATTTTTCAGGTGAAACTGGGAGCCATGTGTTCTTTCAGCAACAGGGCACTCTCATTCTTCCTGGAAGTGAAGTGAGTGACCACACGACCGAGGATATCAGCAGTGTGGTCAAAAACCTCTCTTCTTACCTCCTGCTTCCAATTACAGTGCATTTTGATGCGTGGAGGAGTTTTACTCACTCATGGCAGTTTTTGCCCATGATGGCCATGGCATGGCTCTCTCCTCTGTCTGGTCATTAATTTTGCCATTTCTTATTCTTTCTAGGAAAAATAAATAGATTAGAGGGAATATGACAGGGAAAAGTTATCTGGTTAATCGTTCTCAGGAAAAAAAATCTTCTGGACCACTTATCTAGGCTAAAGTAGGATTAATGGACCACAGCAATCCCTGCATGAGAGGATAGGTGACATTCCTTCCACCACTCTATCATTCAGGAGAAACCATTTCATACACAGGTCCAGGGCCAAAAGAAACTTATGTCCTGCTCCAGGGCAAGCCAGGAAAACCAGCCCACATGTAAGCAGATGCAGTCACACCAGCAAGCATTTAGCAGAGATGATCTGAGGATTTTACATGTAGCTGGAACTATGTGACACTATGGGTCAAGCTCTGGATGGGGCACAATTATCTGTTATCATTAATGACCATTGATTTTTTAGCAAATTTTATTATGGCAAGCATCTGCCAGGATCTGTCAAAAGGAGGCAGAAAGAGTTCAAAATACTTGAGTACTCCAAACAGAAGACTTTTCCTTTAAATATTTGTAGTGCTATCGGTCACATTAACATTTTCCAGCCACTCTCACTCCTGGTGCCCCTGGTTTAAGGTGCTCAGTTAGCTGAGTTTGCAGGGCTTGCACAGGTGTGACCGAGGGCAATAATTAGCCCATTCATTCCACAGTCTGTGCTTCTTTAAGGATCCCTGGGGAACATATTACTGGCAACGGGTACTTGTGGCACTTAGTAGTTTCATGTTCAAAGCTGAATACAATATCTTACTGTGTAAATCTCTGAGGATTAACACTTTGATTAAATCTGAGACTGGACATGCTTGCCTGGGAAGAATGGGGAAGAGTGTGCTTTGTGACTGCCTGTGCTTTATAAACCTAAGGAGGGAGAGTGATTTTCCTAGGCTACTGGTTGACCCAAAGGTACAAACTGTTAGCCCCTTTCCCAGAAAATGCAGCTGGTTTCATCTGAAAGCTAAAAACCTGGAAAATACAAGCACTGCACAAAATGCATCAAAATGTGGACAAATCCTTCATTTCTCATTTCTGCTGCTCCAGGTGGAGGGAGCTCTGAGGAAAGACAGTTGAATTTCACCCGCTACACACTGCCAAGCTGGAGATGCCAGCCAGAAATATTTTGGCAGGTGTGTTGCTTATCACAATCCAAAATGTGTTATAATAGAATGAAGTTGTGACTGTTAAGCACCAGAGTCCAACTCTGCAGAGGGGCTTTGTGAGGCCATGATTCCAGTGTTTGAAAATTCCTGTCACACATGGCCTTATCAGATGGCCTTATTTACATTCAGCTACAGGTGTCTTTACTCATACTGCATGACTAAGATGGGTGGAGATACCTACAGAAAATAACTTTTCTTCGTTCTTTTCCAAGAGCCACAATATACAATTTCATGTAGCCAAAAGTCGCCTGGGCTAGGGGTTCAGAAGCATTTAGCACAGGCTTAATTGCTCCTACTGCACCTAATCAGAATTTTTTAATGTTTTGAACTCTTGAAAATCCCATTACATCTGTTTGTTTGATATTCAGCACTTAAATCTTCTTGCTCTCTTCAGAGTTGTTCTACTTCAGCTAGCCTCCAGATTCAAAAAGCAGACCTTCTTGGACCTTCTACAAAGCCTGAGGAAGCCTCCTTTCTTATTACTTTATGTCTTGTCCTTTGATTCTTCTTCAATAAGGCGCAAGTCCTCATACAGCTGTAATCATATAGCTTTCCTATGGATGGACTCTCTTGTATCTAATGAAGATTGTGTTGTAGGATCTCATTTTCACAAAACTTAAGAGAAAATCTTATCTCAGCCAATGTCTTTTAAAGTGACAGGCAGAAGAGAGGAAAAGCATATCTATTATAGACCATGGACAGCATTCCTGCAGTTCCCTAGGAAGCCAGGCTAAGAAAGAGCATGTAGGGAAGGAGGGGCACATTTAGCACGTTATCCAAGATTTTTTAGATAAGTGGGGCTTTTTAATTGCTTGTGGACCTACTGAGTGCTTGTGAGGACTGCAGATGGCTCATATGCAGTGCTGGACACCTGCATAGAATAATAGTAGGAGGGAGGGTCAAAGATGTGGTATATGAATAAAGTGATACCCTCTGTCCAGACAACGAGTAACTTTTCTTCCAGGCCCCATCCTGTAGGTCTCTGTAGAACTCTATTGCTCGTGTTTTCCATAGCTGCCTCAGGCACCTGGTTTTGTGAACCCTGAATGTGTCCCTGCCCATGGCAGGGGGGTTGGAACTTGATGATCTTTAAGGTCCTTTCCAACCCAAACCATTCTATGATTCTATGATTCTATGATTCCTTTCGTTGAAGCAGAACCATAGAAAATTTCAGAATAAAAGAATTTTCTCTAAGAGGAAAAAAAAGAAACTTAGGCACTTTTTGTCCACTGAATTTGCAGCAGTTAATTTCAAATACAGATCCTTGGTCTCAGTGCCCTTCCTGCTCCCCATCTCAGCTCCACGGGTGCGCTCAGAACCAGCATCTCACATTTCCTGTAATCAGCTTTGGTGAATGCAGCCCATGGCTTGCACTGCTGCTGCCAGTTTGTTGGCTGCTTTTATTTTTTTCTGGATTGCATGCAAGATATTACTCATCAATATGACTAGACAAGTGATTTAACAAGTGAGGTATCATCCAATGAACACACACTTGTATTTTACCCTGACTAAGCCAGCTGTCAGGGACAGCAACAGCTGCTGATTCATGAAAGAAATGGAAATATTTCTTTGTTAAAGCAGAGCACATCCAGCAAAATCTGTCTTAAATGAAAATGACTTACTATAGTTATGCATCAAATAATCCCAAGTGAGGAGGAGTTTTGCAATTGCAGAAATCTGTTTTAAACCAAAAGTTGTAAAGAAAGTGAGAATTGATTCTCTGTTTTAATTTCCCAAGATTTGTTCAAAGTCCAATGAATTCAACACAAGTCCCAATATAGGCAGGTGATTCTGCTACGTGAAGGAGTCCACACACAGATTCCCACCGTCTTACACATCTATTGGTTTTTGTTTGTCTTAGTTTTCTGTATCTATTGTTTCTTGAGGTGTTGCTATCCCACTCCTTTTTAAAAGGATAATCATACACACACTTTCATACCCCCATTTTCGTAGTCCCAATTACAGTCTACATAGGTATAGGATCCTGCTGAAAGCTGTTCTTCCCAAATTCCTCTTTTCTTCAAACACATCAGAAACAAACTTACTGTGGACCAGTACATGTCATGCAAGAGACTTACTAGCATCTCTATGATGCACATAGGAAAGGCTTCCAAAACCAGAACCATCTAAATTCTTGGACCTTCTACAAAAACTTCTCATAGTGTAACTTATTTCTCCTATGGCAATAAATGTTCTTACAGAAACTATAAAGAACATAAAATCATAGAATTTTTTGGGCTGGAAGGGACCTTAGAGATAATCTGGCTTCAACCCCCCTGCCATGGGCAGGGACACCTCCCACTAGACCGGGATGCTCAAAGCCTCATCCAGCCTGGCTTTGAACACCTCCAGGGATGGGGCATCCACAGCTCCCCTGGGCAACCTGTCCCAGTGCCTCACCACCCTCACAGGAAAAAATTTCTTCCTAATACCTAATCTAAATCTACATTCTTTCAGCTTGAAACTGTTACCTCTCATCCTATCACTGCACTCCCTGATAAAGAGTCCCTCCCCATCTCTCCTGTAGGGCCCCTTTTAAGTACTGGAAGGCTGCTATTAACTCTCCTCGGAGCCTTCTCTTCTCCAGGCTGAACAAGCCCAATTCTCTCAGCCTGTCCTCATAGGGGAGGTGCTCCAGTCCTCTGACTGACTTCTTGGCCCTCCTCTGGACTCGCTCCAACTGGTCCATGTCTTTCCTGTGCTGAGGACTCCACAGCTGGACACAGTACTCTAGGTGGGGTCTTACAAGAGCAGAGTAGAGGGGCAGAATCACTTCCCTCATCCTGCTCCTCATGCTTCTTTTGATGCAGCCCAAGATACGGTTGGCTTTCTGGGCTGCAACTGCATGTTGTTGGTGCATGTTCAGCTTCACACCCCCAAGTCCTTTTCTTCAGGGCTGCTCTCAATCCATTCGCCACCCAGCCTCTATTTGGGCTTGGGATTGCCTTGACCCACGTGCAGGACCTTGCACTTGGCCTTGAACTTCATGAGGTTTGCATGGGCCCACCTCTAAAGCCTGTCCAGGTCCCTCTGGATGACATCCTTTCCCTCCAGCATGTCATCCACACCACACAGCTTGGTGTTGTCCCCAGGCTTGCTGAGGGTGCCCTCAATCCCACTGTCCATGTCTCCCACTAAGATAGTAAACAACACTGGTCCCAATACTGAACCCAGCAGAACACCACTTACTTGTCACCAGTCTCTATTGGGCATTGAGCTGTTGATCGTATCTCTTTGAGTGTAACCATCCGGCCAGTTCCTTATCCACCGAGTGGTCTTTCTGTCAAATCCATGTCTCTCCATTTTAGAGGTAAGGACATCGTGTGGGACAATGTCAAATGCTTTGCACAATTACAGATGAAACAAACTAACCACCATTTACCAGAATGAAGTCGCTCAAGCACTCAGTAAAGGACTGGGACACTCAGTCCCCAGGAGGAGAATGTCTTCCACTAAATTCCATCACAGACATCTCAGTCCTGAACTTCAGTGGAAACCTACAGAATATTTTTCCTGAGATGAGTCTCAACATTAAAATAATGGACTCAATGGACATATTTGTTTCATTGTTCATACTGATTTCTCTCTTCCAACTAACCACTTCAGAGGTATTATTTTATAGGTTTAAAGCACCATTTCTTTGCACTATGGATATCAAATAAATCTTTTTTCTCAGTTATATGATTAATTAGAAAAGTTGC
Source organism: Syrrhaptes paradoxus (assembly GCA_013400615.1). NCBI lineage: Eukaryota > Metazoa > Chordata > Aves > Pterocliformes > Pteroclidae > Syrrhaptes > Syrrhaptes paradoxus. The sequence goes on along the minus strand of VZTO01011345.1, from coordinate 36,920 downwards.
TTTTATAAAAAAAAATAAGTTTTCATTCTGAAACAGTATTTAACACTGAAATTTGCTTCTTCCTCTTAGAATGTCTGGCTTCTCTAAAAGTTTGTGTTTCTTTTCTAGTCTTTCAGCTGGTTATATCTATCAAAATATTATTTTCTTATTCCACATCAAAATTCATCACAGGTGTAGAAGTACTACCTCACGCTTTTCTTATAAAATTATAAAATAACTTAGTAATATTTCATTCAGAACTGTCCACCCCTAGAAGTAATAATTATTGAGGTTCCACATAAAAACTTGCTTTGAAAAACTGGAAGTTCCAAAGATAAGCAGTGATTTGCAAATGCAGTTCAATTTCTCATGTTTATGTGCTATTCCATGTTGTCATACAGGAACACAGGTGCATTCAGCAAAATTGAAAGATCTTCATGTTTTCTGAAACTGTAAGGGTTTTCAAAGCTTGATTATAGGTTAACCTGATCTTGCAGTGGTTGAAAAGAGTGCTTTTACTCTCGATGTTAACAATGTGGTTACTCACATATTAGCATTCTTCATAGACTGCACGATGGCTCACAAGTGACTTCTAGAAAGATTCATTCTGCACATTGAAAGGAAGTATTTTCCTGTTTGTGAATATTTTATCTTCCCATACAATACGTTCGAGAGTCAGAGGTGTGTCAGTGTTCCCAGAGAAGGATGCAGAAACCCCTGAATGAAAACTCTGGGTTGCAAAACATAATTTCTGCTTGCCAGAAGAGATACATTTCTTGCTGCTGAACTTTTATTTCTGGAACTAAAGAGGTTATGTCATGACAACACTGTGAAGAAATTGGGGGTCTTTCCTGCAGTTACATATATTCTCTACCAGGAGGTATGTTTGCCCTTGATATTTTTAAGTCTGTTTTGATTTTGCAAGGCATTCCCCCTAGCAGGTTAGTTAATCTGTCATACAGAAAATGTATGTGTTGCCAAGTTTCTGTTTAAATAAAGAAGGAAGTGAATATGAGTTTACTCTCTGAAAAGTAAATGTGGGAAACAGCCTTCCATAAGAGGAGTGATTGTCTAAACTCTTGGTGCTGAAATTCTTTCCAGTGAATGAAAATGATAATCTGTCCTAAAGAGAATAAATTCCTTTTAGAAAGAAGAATAATGTATTAATGACCTATTTCTATTATCTCCTCAATATATATTTGCTTGTTATAATGGTGCCTTTGCCATTCAATTGCCAAATTTCAGTTGGCAGATAAGCAAAAAATGTATTCCACAATAAATCTGACCTGGAGTGGTAAATCTTTGTCATAATGAATATACACTCTAGGTGCTCAGGGCAGTCTTTTACATAGGGTGCTAGCAAAATAATTGTAATAGTGGTATTTGAAGAGAGTTTAAAATTTCCCTATCTCTTTAAAGAGTCATTTCAGCTTTCAAGTGTTCTTCAGTGGGAGGAAATGTAGAATTTTTAACAAACCAAATGGTAGGGATCTGGTACTATCTGTGTAATGGGAACAAAATAAGCTCTAGATAATAATAATAAAAAATATATAGTATATAATAGGTAAATCTCTTAATAAGAGCAAGGAGGAAAGAGTATTCCAGGGATCTGATCTTGCTCTGTGTTGTTAAAGGGAGATTTCTCATTGACTTCTAAAGACATAAATTCAAGTTTTCAATAAAAAGAAAAACTCAGTTTTTTCCAGTGTAATGCGTATACGAAAGTTTCTAAAACCGGTACAAAGTTTATAGTTTACATGGCATGTGAGATGATAGATAAATGTATAACCAGAAAGCAAAAACTCAGCACTATTTTTTCTGTGAGGCAAATACCACTGCTGATTATGGATTTCATGGCAAGAAACAACAACAAGCACTGTCTCATGAACTCTGAAAATATAGATAGGCATTTACTAAGATTTGGGCAGATTTGGGCTGTACAGAAAAAAAAATTTTGCTGCCTATCTCTGAAAAGATGGGTTGTAAAAAACCAAAGAAAAATATTCCCCTCTTAGTGTTGGCTTTAATCATGTTATTTCCTCTTGTGCAATGTATGGTCTGCTAGGTAATGGCTTATGCTGCTCCCTAAATGCAGTCATGACCCATCCTGTTCTCATGGGCAGGGCTGATGAGCATAGACAGCTGAATGTAGAAGAAAATCGTGAATTATTTCTTCACAAAGAAAAAAAAAATCAGTGAGCTAGAATTCTTTTGGTTTTGTTTTGTGATATTTTCTCGGTTGAGTTCTTCACTTCCATGGAAACTGCCCCCTAAGTGCATGCTTTGATCCAGTCCAAGCTATCAGCATAGAAAGAAAGACGTCTTATCAGATCCTGGTTGGAATGATTAGCTTTCCTGTTTCACCCATGACAATCAATGTTCATACTTAGAATGGAATTCCTTCATCAAGACAAAATAATCTTCACACATTTGGTTCCGTCATTTCACCTCCTCTAAATCTATCCTTAACAGAAATTTTCACTGATAGATGAAAATGTGATTTATTTTCTTTCCTATTATAATAAACATTATTTACAGCAGAGTGATTTGTCAGACCAGAGGAAAACAGTACTAACTATACTAACTAACCACAGGAGCATACTAATCTTATTTATTAACCAACACAGAAAATAACTGTCTATAGGGTAGGGTACAGCTATGATAGTGATAAGGAAGTACTGAAATACTGGATGCTGCACTGCGCTCACATGACAGAAACCAGGCATTACACTGTATGGCTCTAACACAGGGATACAGATTCCCTTCCCCTTCTCCTTCCCTTTCCCCTTTGCCTTCTCCTTTCTGTAAAATCAGGGTATAAAGAAGAGAAAGTGGAAAGACAATTATTGAATAAAGAGACAAAGAAAACATGAAATAAGTTTCTCAGATGGAAAGAAAACACACAGCCAGCAGCTGAGAGAGTAATATCCAAAAACTTCCAGTAGAATTCAGCCAGAAGGTAAAGGGAGCATACATGGTTTTCTAGGAAGGTTTTATAGATACTGTTTTTATTGATGTGTCTTTAATTGCAATATCACCTCTGGTAAAAAATCAAGCTATATAATTGGGAAAAAAAATCAGAAAATACTGTCTTCTCACTAATATCTTCTCTACTTCAAACTAATAGATACTAAATGAAAGACTGTGACCTTCCCTGACATAAGCATTTTAGGCATAAAAGGGAATGAAGTGCTCAGCCCCACTTGCAACCCGATTCATTTTCCTTCCTGTAGACCGCCTGTTGGTGGACAGCAAAAGACAAAATTGTTCATAACTCTCCATTCATCTTTCCTAAAAATAAAGCATAATATTTTAGTTTTTACTCTCCCTCCTGTTTTAATGCAATTTCAGCAAATCCAATGTTTTTCGCTTGAAAACAGGGAGGGAAAATAAACTTGCTACAATGGTATAAACAGTCCTTTCCAATTTTAGCCAAATAAAACTTTCACTCTTTCTGTGTTCTAGAAGAATTACAGTGACAGCCATCAGAGACAGAAAAAGAAATTCCTTCTAGTTGCCATTTATCATGCCATTGTTCTTCCAATAGCATTGCGTACTAAAAAGCAGACCATTAGTATCATACCCTTAACATATATCTTACTTCCATACAAGCCAAAATAATTTAAAAACATAGATTCAGTGACTCTAGGAAGAGAAAACAAAAACATCCATGGCATGAAAGAAGAAAAGGACAAGCAGAAATCAATAAATGTTTTGAAAATACTGTAAGAATCTTAAGGCTGAAATAATTCACCCAGACATAGAGGACATGCTTCCTCCACTGCTCAACAAAGTCTTCAGATACTGTGAAAACTATCCTCATAATTTGAGGACTCTTTTTGTTAGTTCAGTGGTGGGTGTTTATTGCCTTCTGCAAGATACACTTAATAACAAGCCAAAATGTCTTAAAGATAAACAAATGGAAACAGTCTGTGAATCTAAGTGATGCATTAAGAAAGACCAAAAGCCTGACAGGCAGACACCCTTTCTCGCCAAAAAAATATTTAAGTTTGACAAAATATTAGGAGATGACATTTTATCTGAGAGTTCATTGCAGAGGAACAGTTTTATTTCATTTGTTGTTTATATTGGCTGCATGAAGAAATCCCTTCATTACCGCTGCAGAGTGGGTTCATGCAGCTTTTTTAACATCATCAAATATTCCATTTGTAAGCTAAAGTAGTCAGCTATTTAAGTGTAATGTACTTCTTTTACAAATATTCAGAGATTCTGTTTAACTAGCCAAGTGATTATTTATGTATTGACTAGAAAATGTTTTTCAAAACTGTTTTTTGACAAAGAGAAACCTCTTCTGAGCTCACTCTGTAAGCTATGTAAATGGTCAAAACCACCACAGTTTCCTAAAGATGTTTGTCAATATATAGCCACCTGGATACCACAAGAGTGGTAAGAAAAAGAAATGTAAAGAAAGAATCTTTAGTCTTTCCTTCTAAACCTATAATTTATTTTCTTGAGTTAAACATTTCTTTGTTGTCACTACACTGAAAAGACATGCTTCTTCACTGTTGATATGACTCCAAGCCACTCCAACCAGGTAATTTACAATTTGATGGAAAAATACGGTTTTCTCAACATTCATGGATAATAAGCTGTTAAACTAAAACTTCTCTCTAGCAAAACTGGTCACTTCTTTGAGTGACAGCCAAATTTGTCTGGTTTATGGTTTGGGTTTTTTTGTCAGGTTGCAAGAAAACAACCTTTTACTGTTCTTTGAGAAAACTTTTCTGCAAGTTGGCTTTTCCTCCAAGCTCTAGTCATGTCTGCATCTCCATGTAGCCTGACCTGTAAACCTGTAAAGGCTGGCAGGATAGCAATTAATTTAGGTCTTTAATCTAAATGACCTCTGTTGACAGTACCAGAGCTCCTGATGTTGTGCATATGCTCTCAGATACTGATGGACATTGTTAGTGTCTCATACACAGCTTCTTTCCCAGTTTTGATACCTGCAGATTTTTGCACAAACCCAAAAGCTCAGTGGAACAGTATTTACTGTGGGAACATTCCTTTTAATTTAGGATGCCTTTTCTTAAAATAACTTCAGGGGCACAGAAGGAAGAAAATGAACAGCTTCCTTTCAGAAAGCTGAAGGGAAGCATGCTGGATGGCTTGGATGATTGTGTTGTTCAAAATAAGGGAAGAATTTAGGAAAAAACTCATCTCAGTCCCAGAAAGCCTGAAGACCTCTAAGCGCTCTTTCTAGAAATGTTACTGGATGCAAACATTAATTTTACTGAGACTACCAAAGGCACCAAGGTAATTGAAATATCTCAGTCCAGTATTCCTAAAGCTAACAATAAAAGGAATGGGCCTGGATATACAGGGAGCTCTCTGGTAGCTTTACTTAAGGACTTTCCTCTACGTGTTTTCATTCACCATACTTAGAGGCATATTAAAGGTGAGATTCAACTCCAGCTTTGCCTATTGCATGCATACAGGGGACTCATTTGCCTACTGTTATTTTCAATGCTAAAGGAACACTACCTGGTCCTCAGCTGACTCTCCAGAAGAGTCTAGTTCTTTTGTATGTCTTGTGTCGTTTGCTGGCCCTGTGCAAATGTTTTAGGCCCAGTTCAGTTTCTGAAATGGTGATAACATATTTGAATTACAGCAGCTGAAGCTGTTTAAGCAACCATTATAATCAACAGAGTTGCAGTCCATACAGTCAGCAGATGCTGAAGAGATTATTTTTTTAATCAGTATCAATTTAATGAACTGAACAACTCTCTTTAAAAAGGCATGTTGATATTTCCAGGCAAAGACAGCAGAAAAGGCAATATAGACAGCAGTCATCTTCTGACAGTGATCTGTCATTCCCACAGCAAACTATGCATTATCTTCATTTATTTATTTACAGGACTACACACATATGAATTCAATCAAAGAGAAAGTGTAGGCTGAAGTTTCTTTCACTTAGGAAATTAATTGTTCTGAGAAGTCCTTTATGCATTCTGCCCATCTTTTCACCATCCTACTATATCTTCTTTCATTATGCACTTAAAACAGAGCATTTTGAGAAAAACCTAGATTCTTCTAAAATTAGATGGAAAACTAAGAATTTGAGAAGTAACAGCTGATTTCAATTTATTTTTCTGTAATTATATTCTTCTGCACCTGACAAACCAAATCTTGTAGGCTTAAATCCTAGGGGACTTTCTGGGACCAGAGTGCACATTAGAAAAATTAATGGTAGTTATTTTGGTGGAAACATTTACATTGCATGTTAGAATCATTTCTTTTTCCTTGAGAGAACAGTTGTAGTATGTATTGCACAAGAACTTGCTGGTGATACTTTATAAAATTTGATGCTAGAGATTTGGGTCATTTTTGTTCTTGTGATGGAAGGATCTTGCTACCAGAATGCCAGTTCAAGTTTCTTAGCACACTTAATAGAAGTGTTCTGTAAAATAACTTATAACACAGGCCATCTCTGCATATGCTGGCCACAGATACATCCTGCTAGTGAGAATACTGTTTAAAAGAGTTCCTTTTAAAATGTTTCCAGGACAAGAATAGATCAAGCATTTTTTCCCCATTCTACTTATTCAGATTACAACAAGAACTACTTTTTTAAGGAAGTCATCTTGTTTTCAGAACATTGTTTCCACCTAAGTCAGAATATATCAGAATGGGACAATATTTTGCAGCACTGATTATTATGTGTCACTGAATGTTCATCATGTTAGGTTTTTAGAGTCTTTCGCTTTAGTTGAATATCCTTGTGTATTAGTAGGTGACTTATATTTCTCTCTTATGTATTGGTAGTTTCAGACACTTGTGATTTAATTTTGGCAAACTTTGTCTTTCAACATTTGGAGTAAATGTTATATCTGTCTGATCAGCTGTTTCTCAAAATATCCAAAACATTCAATTTCCTGATGGCAGATAAAATGATTTTTCTTTTGAACTGATAGACTTATCTTTGCTCTCTCAGTCCATCCCTTTGTGCAAATTCTTGTGTTCATTTTCATGTATTATCAAACTAATTGAACTCATTTACTGCATTCTCTCTGTTGTAGCTAAAACAGAAATGAAGGACAAAAAAATAATGGGGGGGGGGAAGTTCCATCTGATGTTTTCACTTCATATAGTGCATTAACTTTCCATTTTTCCAAAGTGAGTTTTTATTCTCCCACTAGTATTTTAATTTTCATAGTTATTCTCTTTCCATTAAAAAATGCTCACTAATATTCTGTCACCTTCTAACAGATCATATCTTAAACAATTTATTTCTTTTTTTTAGCAAACAGTAACAGGTTTTGATGTTTGTTTCATAAACTGCCTCAGCCGCTGTCTCTATGTTGCAATTACACTGTTGTGTCCAAATGCAAAGCACAGGTAAAACAAGAATGATGTCAGTGAACAGACATAAAACTTGTCCTAGGAATAAAACGCCTCAGTCTCACACTGTAATTTTGAATACATATTCTCAAACTCTGCCTTTTTAACTTAGGTCATCTTAGGAAAATTTAACTCAGGGAAGATCTTGTTTCCCACACCCAAAGACTGAGCAAAGACAATGAAGCAATTTCACTGTGATTAAAAGTATTCACTTGCTGCTTTTTTTTTTAGATCCAAGATGTCAACTGACATCAACTTAATTGATTTTTTATTAAATGAGTTGGCAGCATTCTGGGAGGTCCAAAGTTTGCCTCTGTTATGTTGACAACTTTTTTGCAACTGAATTTACAATATCAATTTTAGAATGGCTTTTTTTTTTGTGGTAAAATGGTTCAATTTATATGTACCATATCTTTTTTATTAAAGTTGGCCAAAAGTTTTGGCCTTGAAGATGCATCTTAAGATGTGTTGGAGAAGTGTTGAGTTTCATCCGGAAAGGTGGCTCCAGAGAGTAAAATGAAATAGAGGAAAACAAGGATGGACTCTGCAGCTAATTGGTAAGGATACTGACCTGAGGCGTGAAAGAGCCCCGTTACAGTTCTTGGTTTTCTGGATTTGGAGGGAAGGAGCTGGAAAACATTACTCTGAGTTTGTCAGAGTCTGATTGGCGTTAAGTTCAAAAGGTTTCCTTTTTGTGCCAAGGTGGAACAAAAACAAGATTTTGGAACCATGCAAATGTCTGTGGAAGAGAACTGTCATCCCCAGGTCATCTGTCCCTGATTAGGGCTGCTTCCTGACAGCTTGTAATGGAGGGGTTTAGCCAATAGCTGGATCTTCCTCCCGGGCTGCCAAACATTTTCTCATGGAACAGGCTTTGCAGTGGACTGATTTGCCTCACCACTGTCAATTTAATATCAAATTCTAACTTCAGGTTGAAAACAGCAACCCTACAACAGTAATACAATCCAAAGTGTCATGTTGACACAACACCAACACAGAAACATTTTTAGGAAAAAAGAAGATGCTTCTTTGATTGACAAACCTCTTGGTCACTTAACGACTACAAGTCTCTACTGCCAGAGAAAGAAGAAGGGAAAAAAACAAGTATTTGGATCCATCAACTATTAATTTGAGGTTCTGAGGGATAAAGAGGGATGCAAAGCAAATTAAAATAGGTTAAGGTAGCCAAATGGCCTAGTTTCAAATAAATGTAAGCTCATGCTATTCTGATTTCTATCAGACAGTGGCTGCTGCACTCCTGGAAAATGACATTTTTACTGTCTGGATTTATAAATGAGCTACTCATTTCAAAACAAGACTTTGCTACACCTGAAAATCAGTCACACGCTATCTCAGTAACTATAAGGCAATGACCTGTTTCACAGACATTTCCTAGACTGATCAATCAGACACCAAAGTGGCCAGTTTTGTACCATTGCTTAACAGTGTTTGCACAATTTACCCGAGTTACAAGAGATGCAAAGTAGTCATGGATGTGAATATCTAAGCTACATCTGTCAGTATGTGCTAAATGTTTGCTGCATTTCCAGTGCTCAGAGAGTTTGAGATCTCAGCTTGGTCTTTTGTCCTTAATTCTTAATTCTGGATGTCCTTGGTCTATATTTGCAATGTTAGATAAATCACAGAAATATATTGCTATAAAAACAAGGCAAATATCCTCATATTTTATGTATTTGCTGTGTCCATCCATACAAATTTAGCTGCTAAAAAACCCAAACACAATGTAACCCAGAGAGAACAGATCTGACTGAACGCTTTTTTTTGAAAGACACAATTTGCATTGTCCCTTACAAGCTTTAGACAATGGGCACATGTTTTTATTACACACCCATACCATTTATGAGAAAACCTATTGCACCATAACTTTTGGCCTCATTCATTGTGCATATTCAGCAACCTGTTTAAGAAGATATTAAAAAAAAAGAGCATAAACAAAGTACGTGTGCTGGTGGTACAGAGTCCACTGTGTCAGCTTGCTGTGCAGTGCTGGGGAGTTTAAACACTTCTGTATGGGGTTGACTACAGTCATCATACTGTGTGTGCATCCATCTAGAGCTAGGTAATACAAAATAGAGAGCTCAGGGATACATCTTCCCTTCACTCCTGAGTCTGAGTGACACAGAAGTAGCTCTACCCACTTGGGATCCTGGATCCAAGGAGAGTGTTCCCCCTCTGATGAAAGGTAATGGGGAGCTGGCTTCCTTAGACATAGAAAAAGCTGAGGTACTTAATGAGTGCTTTGCCTCAGTCTTCACCAGTGGTCAGGCTTCTCGTAACTGCCAGGACCCTGAGCCTCTAGGTGAGGGTGTGGGGAGTGGTTTCTGTCCCACTGTAAAGGTGGAACAAGTCCGAGTCCTCCTCATG
>VZTO01011345.1:2293-18728 GCA_013400615.1 Syrrhaptes paradoxus | reverse complement strand
TCTATAGTTACCCGGGTCCTCCTTCTTGCCCTTTTTGAAGACTGGTGTGACATTCGCTTTCCTCCAGTCCTCCGGCACCTCCCCTGTTTCCCATGACTTGCCAAAGATGATGGAGAGTGGTCTAGCAATGACTTCCGCCATCTCCCTCAGCACCCGCGGGTGCATCTCATCAGGACCCATGGATTTATGGGTGTCCAGATTACTTAACCTATTTCCCAGACACATTTTTAAGGAGCAGCTTGTGAGCTTTCGAGGTAGCTCACCTGAAATTAGAAATGACTGTGTCTTCCTGGCTTCACCAGGATTCTGGATGTGAAAGTCAACCCACATAGTTCTACCTCTTGAACCCTTGTGCAGGTAGCAGTTGTATGGCGAGGACGTCGCCTATGGCACAGCAGTGCTTTCACAGTCAGAGCTGCTATTGCTAATGTTGAACCAGAAGCTGTTCTCTGCTGGTGAGCTTTGAACTCTCTGCAAATACTTCACTGTGAACTGTGTTTCCTTTCAAACCTGCAAGTATTTCCATGAAATGGACCTGACTGGGGAGGGAGGGTGGCAGACAGTTTCTCTATAACATGAACTATGAAGAAACTATATTCACAATGTACTGCAGCTACTGTGCCAGACTGCCAGAGTAATGCTGCATTTGAAAGTAAGGTAGCTTGTAGCTAGGCAGTCCTGTGTACGTGTGTGTGTGCATCTGGTTGTGCAGATAAAGCCAGAGGTTTTCTTGTTTGCTAGAAACAATCTCTCACAGCAATTTCTCACAGCAACCTCAGCTCTTAAGCAACAACTGCTGTACTAACATCATCCTGTGACACTGAAATCCCAGTTTTCAAACATGAAATACACATGAAATTCTTTAAGTGATGATTGCATTAGGGGGAAAAAAGAAGATAGGTAATCTGAGACATAAAAGCACAAAAATAATGCACCCGTAATCCATCATCAGGCACACAGCAACAGTAGAAATACAACAAATATTTCTGGAGTGCTAGTGTAGCGCTGCTGGTTAGAGAGGTAATTCTCCTTTGCCAGCAGGTATCTCATGGTTTCCCTCCAGCTACTGCTTGGTTTTAACTCCTCCTTCAGATAGGTCACAAGGAGGAGTGACTTGGGTTGTGCCAAGACCTGAAATGGGAGACTGGTGTAAATGGCAGATAGGCAGCAGTGAGGAGACATCTGGTATAAGACAAGGCTCTAAGGTGTGTTGTACGTAGTTATGAAACTATTTTACCTTTGTTTTCTGTGTAATATTATATTTTTAAGAACTGTGCCTACCTAAGGAGACAGTAGTTGTTTTGTTCTCTGAATTGCTATAGCCTCGGGGTGTCAAAGTCATTTAGCACAGAGGGTTGAATTCCATGTTAAATTATGGTTCACGGGTCACAGTATAAATATACGAATTGCATACTTTCCAGCACAACAGTATCCCAGTGATGTCAGTGGAAGTTCACAGAGAGATGGGTATCACTCATCCGAACAATTTGCTCCCTTTTAAGACCGCAGCTGTTCAATCTCCATATTTTCCTCTTTCTGCCAACTCCCTATTCCAGTTCCTTGAGAGATGCACTTCTACGTTTCCCCCATTGCTTACTGAAAACAACCAGCAGTGACGCAGAAAGGTGTTCAGGGAGATTCATAAGCCTGGGAGCATTTTAGGCTGCTGGTGGATGTAGTATGTATCTCCTATCAGCTACACAGCCATGCTTGGAAGCTTTTCTTTGTAACCAGGAAGTCTAGAATGGAACCAGGATTTTACGTCCCTGTTTATGTCCTATGGGCTATGTTTTTATCTCCTTGGTGCAGTGTGAGCAGAAACAAGCTCACTTCTCTTAGTAACTGGAATTTTTTTTCCTCTAGCCCTAGATCTATTTGAACTATGCACACATATCTGGAATAAATGTACTTCCACGAGCACTAAAGTCTGTTTTCTTGTAGATTGTACCTTGTGGTGGTCTCACTTTGCTATATAAGGTTCAGTCTTTGCCTATTCCTTTCTGACTGAAACTTTCCCAAGCCTCTCTGTGGCCCTTCTGGTGTCTAATAGTGCAATGGATCATAGTCAGACTCACCCTTTATCTCTCTGGTTGCATATTTTTATTAAATTGTAACATAATTATTTTGTTTGAAGTTGTTCAATGTATGTAATGGAAAATGGGGTTTTTTTTGAAAGGAAATAGGAATAAGAGCAGGAAGGAAGGAAACAAAAAGAAAGATGTAAAACTCTGGGACATAATTAGTTACTGTTTGTGCTGCTCTTAAGACACTCTAAATGCTAACATTAAGGTTGGGCTGCTGCTCCCCAGCACAGAGGGAGTTGCTTTGCACATAAAAGAATGGCTGACTTTCCCCATGGGCATGTGTGCTTGCATAAATCTCTGTATATTCACATCTTTAAATCTCAGCTTCAGCCCTCTTGTCTTGTCTGCTCATCTCATCCCCTCCTCCCTTTCCTCATGTGGGATGCGGATGTTGTGAGAAGATTTTGAGATTGGAACGTAGATTTTCTGTTCTCCCTCACAAATGAGCAGGAGATTGCTTTTAAAGGTATTAAATGGACGCAGGTGGGACTGTAAACTTAAGTGCTTCCACATGGAACATCTGCTGCATGTTGTCCAGTTCCTGTTATCTTTATAGCAGAACTTGATCTTTTAACCCCTTCACAACTGCCCCCCTCAGTACTTGTGCGAAGAAGATGTGCGATGGCTTTCTTTGATGTTCGGAGAAGTCACAATGGATGTCTGTGATGTGACTGGCATATGGCATCTTGCTTTGAGCTGTGGTGTACTTAGCAATTTGCACAGGTGGGTGGGGAAGGAAGACAAGTGTTGTCCAGGTGTTCCCAGTCTTGTTACAGATAAGAGGATTCCAGATGTACCGCAAAACATCGAATATCCCCCTTCTGCCTCCTTCTCCCCTCCCTCCTGCATTCCCCCAGCCCCAGGAAATGTCTGTCTTGAGGGAAGAGCATACTTGTGGAGGTATTCCAAGCTAGATACTATAATCTCAGACATTTGGGGTTTAAAAGAAATGATTTCTAAATGTTTGCTCTGGACGAAAAGCAAGTGATTTTTCCTTTCACATCCCAAATGCCTTCCTTCTCTCCTGCCTCCTGCTTCTTCCAAGCCTTCTTGCTTTCAAGTTCAGGTACAAAACAGAAACCTGGCCCATGTCAGTGAACGTATGTTTCACCTTTTCACTGCTGCCTCTCACCACTCCACCACATTTGTGCAACAGAGCTGTGCACCATTTTCCTTTGAAGTCCTAACGAAGTCACAGTGGATCCTCGCGCTGGAGCTGCAAGCTGGCTGCCAGGTGAAGGATTCACATATCTTTCTTCAAAAAAAAAAAGGAAAAATTGGCTGAAGGTCTACAAAACATGTAGTTCCAAACTGATTCTAATGTAGAATGAGATTGAAAGCTGTAGACTCAAAATGACTTTGAATACCAGTTGCTGAGTGTACCTATAAGCTAAAACTGTTGATGTTATGTGCATGAGTTCATTCACAGCTGGAGCGGTGAAGAGAGACAACATGACATGACATAAAATAAGGAAGAGCTGTATTGGTGGAAACCACAGTTCATTTTAAAGGTGGTAGTCATACTGTATGGGAGGTGACTCGACAAGACTCCCTTGTGTAGACAAGGAACACTTTGAGCCATAGGAGCAACAATAAACAGACTATATTCTCAACTGCCTGCACATATTTTAAGTGCATGTAAAATGTTGCTATCCTGATTAGCAGTCTTACAGACAGCTAAAGCAACTGGGCAAGGACATGAACAACCAGGACCAAACAAATATTCCAAACAAAACAAGAAATTGTCTGTGAAAGCCCATGTCAGTGCCCCCCATTCTACTCTTCTTTTGCCAGGAATTAAGATTGTGTGTTGCTCTGTTTCGGTACATCCAACACGGTGGTAAGCACCTTATTCTTGTAGTTTTTAGGAATGGATTGGCTTTCTGGGATAGAGACTGGAAAAGTAATAAGTGCATGCAGATCCCAAAAAATGTCTCTTGACCTAGCTCTGTATGTGACCTGAATAAAGCAGATGAAACTCTTCCATGAAGTGGTAGCATTTTTGGTATTTTAGCCATGCAAATTCTGATTGACCTTCAGTTTCCCTCACAATGTGATGATGACATTTTCCAATAGGGTGGTTTCAACAAAAGCTATGGAATAAAATATGTTTTCATTTTGCTACTTTTATAAGAAGTTTTGGGACAGGACCAGGGTCTGATATAAAAACAGTTTACTCCATCCTGTCTTCTCACAGCTCCTGAACTGATATTAGTTCTCTTTAACCACACCCTAAGCATCTTGACATACTTTGCCTTGCTGCTGAGGATGTGCAGGAGCCTCCTGTAGTCTTTTCCTGCATGCTCTCTTTGCTTTGGATTCATTCCACTTCTGTTCCAGGCTTCTTCCTCTTCTGCCATTTCCCTTCTTTCCTTTGTCTTCCAGTTTAGTAAAACATCATCTAACCAAACCCCACCCCAGTAGTTTAAGAAAGCACCACTTCCTCTTAGAGAAAAATAAATGAGCGAGCAACCAAATATCCTTAAACCAAGAAGACTTACACAAACCATCACACTCCTCAGTATGTATTCCATCGCTTCTCTCCAGCCCATTGTCCAACTTGTTTACTTAGATCATAACTCTCTTTTGGATAATAAATCTCTTGTTATGACCATACTTACTATCAAGTGCATGTCATGGAAATCTTCCAGTCCCCGCAATGCCTATGCCTGATACTTCTTAGAGCAGTCCCACAGTTCACCTGGTGCATGTGCCTGGGCTGAGGTGCACTGGGGAGCGAGGACCTAGCCAGCATCTGCTCCCAGGGTGGAGACTTGGAAGCGAGCCTGGGCTTTGCAGCCTAGATGTCTCCTCTGCTACTCTCTTGTGTCCAGAACAATGGCATTTTTCTTTATTGTTCTCGCTTGGCCCCTTGGCAATCTTGTCATTAAAAGAAATAATTCTCTAAGAACATAAACCTGGCTATCATTTGCAGGATAAGCACTGTTCATGAACACTTAAGGTTTTCAACAGCTACATCTGTGGTTTTGGTTTGGTATTAGAAAAAAAAATATTACTTAAACAACATTTATGGTTTGAAAACAACTGCCATTTCTGGGGTAATAGATGGGACAGTGTTTTCAGAAGTGTTTTTAGAACATGAAGAAATGACTGTGGCTGTCCTGAGAGAGAGCATTCCCAGAAAGAGTTAATTCAGCATAATTCTGAGTGATATCTTGTAATGAAACAAGTCTCAGTGGGAAGTAAAGAAGTACTTCCCTTACTGTAAGCCCTGTGCGAAGTGGTGAAGCCTCCTGTTCTTCATGATAAATGCCTTAGGTCAAAAAAGGCTTAGTACACACAGGGACACATAATTTCTGTTATCCTTCTGTCCTGAAACCTGGTCCTTTTAACTGCAACAAAAATTCTAAGCCAATCCATACTTTTTGGATTACTGTAAACCCCATCACAGTGCTTTTCCTAGAGCACTTTATTTTGAATAGGAATAGCTCCATGAAGGAACTCTGATATGGGCTGAAACTAAATCAGTTTCAAGGAAATGCAGCTGGAAGGACAGTAATCTAAAAGCTTCCCAGGCAAAGCAGTACAGGCTCTATTCCGTGAGCTGTGAGCTGCCTCCACCCCTAGCTGAAGTGCACTAGGGTTTTTGGAGATCCATTAACCCTTGCGCTGCGGCATTGCTTTGCCAGCATTGCTCAGGGGGGGAAAAAAATCGACAAAGCATGTTTTCTTTCAACAAGATCTCTGTGTAGCATGCAGTCTTCATCTAGGCAATTGGGAAGAGGATGGAGGGAGGTTGTTTCGGCTTTTTCAGAACTACGACGTTGAATACCAGTTCAATCCCTGGGATGCAAATTAGGGCTGTTTCCACCACAGGCTGTTCCTTTGAATCCCAGCAGAGATGACACAGTTCATGTTATGTTTTATAACACCTCTCAGTCCCACCTGCTCTGCACACAGGGCACTTGTTCGTATACAGCCAAGGCTCACGTGTGTCAGGTCAAGCTATGACTGAATTTTTAAGAAGCATTTCAGCTGTTTACTGAAGGATTAGGAAAGCTGTAACTGACACAGCACAAGTTTTAATTGGGAGCAAAAAACAATTAATGGTGTGGGGATTGGGAGAGGGAGAAACGCCACTAATTCTATAGAGTAGTTCATCCTCCCCTTTACATAGAAACTCTTTTTTAAAATGAAGAAGGCAAGGGAGGTGATCTGTGTAGATAAAACTGGGCCTAACTAGGCTGTGGAGCGGCAGGGATTTGTTTTGCTTTTCCCACATTTTGATCACATCTGATCTGTATACCCAAAGTTTTCATGCTCTCTTTTTAGCACCTTCAAACCAGTTACAAACTACACAGCTATGAAGTCTACTGCTCTCCATGAACTGTTTCAGGATCCAAGCCATTGACATGCCTATGCAGAAGATGGATCAGAGTTTCTTGTTGATCTCTTGAATGTAAGGCTCTAAGACTGCAAGAGGGTTTAGTTGCCACAGCTAGGTCATGTCCCTTATCCCACATCCATTCCAGCCATCTCATTTTTTCATCCCTGGAGCAATGATCACTTAATGGGACAAATAAGCCTCCACTGCTTCAGTTTGTAACCTGATATATTAACAATAACTGGTGATCCTGAAGAGTTACTGTGTCCCCCATTGAACAGTTCCTGACAAGAGCAACAGCCCTGGGCACGGAGTTGGGACAGGCAGACAGGGATGCCCAGTGATTCAGCTGTCCCAGCAGAATCCACCTGCAGCAATGACAGCAAGCCTTCAGACACCACTGTGGTCCTGGCAGCTAAGACAGTGATGACAAAGTACCTTTTATCTGCGGATCCTTGAAAGTGCACCACTTTTGACTCTGAAAGTCTCAGTTTACACTAGCAAGCTCACCAAAGTCAATCATTGGTACGTTTCAAAACTATTTCAAAAGGCGCTAAAGTCTCGTTTTGCCCTGGAGACAGCAAAAGCAGAGAAAACAGTAGCTGACCAGGTGATTTCAGGATGTGTCAGGTGATGCACGCACTTACATTCACTTCCAGAATTGTTTGTATATTGTTTGACTTTTAGATAGCAGAGAGAAGCCCATGTCCAGGACTGAACATCTAGATGTTAACAGACTTTTCCACACAGTGTTATAATTAATAGCTATGTCAAAGATGGCAGTGTTGGGGACAAGGTTGTCTTCAAAAACTACAGCAGTTACATGATCTGTTTTAAATCTGATTTTATACTTACACATTTTCACTGGTATGTCTACATATATACCTATCCATATTTATAAATATAGAAAGAGATTCACTGACATAAGGTATTTGTACATGGATAACAGCATAGCACAGTCTCAAACACCAGCATGTCTGATTGTCTGTATTATTTTCTATATTATAATGCTTTTAAAGTTTTTGTTGTATTCTGAGGTAAGACTATCAGACTCTGTTGTCTTTTGCAAATGTTTTTCACAAGTTTACATAGAAGCATGTGGAGTTTAAAAAAGATATGTGCATAATTGATATAACATGAATGACATAGAAAATAAAAGCCATGTTAGGCCTGTAAAACAAGAAGCAGAAAAATAAATTTTGGTTTTGATACCCAGCAGGACCCCTTGCAGTTTAGTCAGAGGCAGAAAATGAATTTATTTGATGCATGAATGGTTTTCTTGCACTCATACTCTCAATCACACTCTTATGATTGAGAAAATTTGAGTCAAACCTAGAAATTACACTACAGGTACACTGCCACCAGAATAATCCTGCCCCCCTTCCCCAAATAGCCTTCTGTGTCCATTGATGGTTGTACAGACATGCGGGTCATGTCCCTTGAGATGGAGCTGCCCATAGCCTGGGAGAGAAGGGAGCCCAGACCAGCCCTGTCGGCAGCACCCTGTGGTTCCACTGGTGTTAATCCAGTGGTGAAACTGTTCCTTAGCTCCCAGCCTGGCTGTTAGCATGTTGCAACACTTTCTGCTTCAATTCCACCTCTTCTTGCTTTGGTTCCTCCAGGGTCTTAATTGCTCACATTTTTACATAACTTTTGGAAGGAAAGTCTGTTCCTGTTTGCCAAATTTGCTACATCTGCCCTCTGCATTGCTTATATGCTGTGAAGAGGAGAAGGAACATCCAAGTATCTCCTGCACAGAAGTCAGCCTTTTAAAATTATTTTGCTAAGCTTGCCTCAGCCCAGATGCTCCCTCATGAGTGAGCGCCATGGCTCTAAGGATCGTCCCAGATCCACATCACACCCACATATTTGTCCTCTCTTTGCACAGCCAGTGCCAAGCGGTGACATCTACTATAGTCTCTGGGACACGCTGCTCTCTGCGAGGATGGAGGAAAAAGGGGGTGAGGGGGAGGGGGGCGGCCGGGAGAGAGCACAAATACTGCTGTGTTCCAGGAGGATGAGTCACTTCCTCGCACCAGCTCTGAGATGCTTTATTTATTGCCGCTCCGCTGATATGAAGCCCGGCTCCCTTGTCCCTGGTCAGCGTCCCCCAGCTCGCCCTCCCTGTCAGCTGCCCCATTAATCACGTGGGGGCCGTTGGGGAGTGCACACCGAGTGGGACTCCTGCCCGCCAGTGGCTTGTAGCTGTCTCCAGTTCAATGAAATCACCTTGTGTGAAGACCTGTTTTATGAGAGATTGGTTTATTTGTAACTAAACTACTTCCTCCGTTATTTGATAAGCTCAAATATTTGCTACTGATAGACGGAGAGTGTCACATTTATTATCCTGTTTCAGGCATTGCTTAACTCCTTTGTACTAGGCTTCTTTAACCCCTTTGAAGACAGCAGAAAAACGACTGGAAAAGCCTTATTCCTCTTACTCATGCTTTGAAAAGAATTGGGGTTTATCCAGTAATGATAAAATTAATTTTAATTTTGATTAAATTAAATTACTTTACAGTAATTCTTTATATGTTTAACTCAACACGCAGCACAGCTGACTCACACTGTTAGAAATCCAAAATAAGAGGAAAAGTGAGCAATGCCTTTTTCTTCCTTTATATATTGTAACACTTTAAGGTTTAAACAAATGGCTGCATGTGAACATGAAACACCATGATCTCAAGGATGGGGCACACATATCATTACCAAGTCCTATTTGCTGTTTTGCCACTGATGGCTATGTCACCTGTGACTCACTTGTGCCTCAGTTTGTGTTTTATTAACCCTGGCTGAAAAACAGACTCGCTTAGCTTTTTAAAGACATCTGATGTCTTTGGAAATTTAAAAAAAAAAAATCCTACATCTTTCTTGAAGACATAAGTAATACTTTTATAATAACCTACTTCCATACACTCTCAAATTTTCTCCAGGCTTTTTTTGGGGAAGACTGCAGGGGTCAAGGGGTTATTATTAACTATTTGCTTCTGAGGGCTCCATCAGCAAATCACATTCCAAACACAAAAAGGCACTCATATATGTTAGGAAGAACAAAAGTGCTTAACTGTATCAGAGCAATCTTTAGGAACCCTATCTCCCCACTCTGAGAGTCTCCGCAGTACTTCTTACAAAACTTGCTTGGGCACTTGATGTTCCAGTAGCAGACATGCTGCAAGCGGTGCTGCCTCACCTACCCTTGAGCATTTCACCTCCTCCCTGCCAACACCATAGATTTCTACATCATTTTCCCCCAGAAGGTATGCTCAAATGAAGATAGGGCAGGGAAATGAAGAAAAAAACACTCTTTGTCTAATACAGAGGAAAAGGAGCTTGGGGTCTGGGGCTGTGAGATGGAGAGGGTCTCCAATCTCATGGTGTCATTCAAAAACTGCTCAGACATATTGCGCAGAGTCTTGAAGGCATTTTGTGTCGGAGCCAGCAGGCTTTGGGGAAGTGCTGAGGGCTGGGGGAACAGCATTGGTGTATTTGAATGCAGGAGCAGCTTGCTGTATTTGTGCCTGTCAGGGGCTGCAGTGAGCCAGTCCTGCTGCTCACAGTATAGTACACTAAATCCTATCTGAAATGAGTGGGGCTGCTCTTACTAGAAAAAAAAATGGGAAAGGGCTGATCTACTGAGAACAGAGTGAGATTGGTTGGAAATCTCTCTCATGTAGAGGAAATACGAGTTTTGTGAAAAATATAGGTGAAGCAGACTTGGATAAAAATAGACCAGTTTCACAACATAAGTATTATTTACATGAATATGACTATCTTCTACCTGAATTTCATTTTCTGAAATAATTCTGAATTCATTCTGGAGTACAGATACAAATGAGTTTATAAAAATTTTTTGACACCTGAATATTCAAGTGGAGCTTTCGATCTTGCTGAAACATTATAGTCTCTCAAAGTTCAGAGGAATTAGTTTTGTTTTTCTCTGAATTGAAAATTATTGAGGGCAAATACATGTTTACTGTTAGGCAGGAAGGAAGTAATGGTTCATTCTTTCTCTGACAGACATGCAGATATGTGCAATCACTCACATGCTTACAACCAGATACAGCGTGCTCACTGCACATGGCTAGGTGTCTGCTGCGAAGGGAATTATTAAGCCTATCTGAAATGATAAGGATACTAATGCTGACTTAGGACTATGGCCTTCCAGAGCCTCCCCAAGGGAGAGCAGGCCTTTTGCAGGTGGCTAACCAAGACCCTGCTGGTGAGAGTCCAGATTGGCTGTTTGAGCTGAGTGTCTGCCCTGGAAGAGAAGAGATGGAGAGCTGAGCCTGTGGAGACTGAGGGTTCACTAAATGTGTGTTTGTCTTGCACTTGGACATGAAGATGTTGCTATTCCAGATGCAGCTGAACTCTTAAGGCTGTCGACTTCTTCAGAGATACAGGAGGAGCAAAGCTTCAGCTGTGATTTCTGTACCACAGCAGGAGCTCACAAAGATAGCATTCTCCTTTGACATACGAGTTTATAAAAGAGCACTGTAAACTCACAATAAGTTGGATTTTTACAATAATATATTCTTTAGCTAACTGAAATTATAAAAGCAGATGTGTATTCTAGATTTTACCATGTGTTCACTAGAACACATTTAAGCCCAGATAATTGGTTAATTTATTTTTGATATAAATTTCAAGGCACAAATATATAAAACTTAATATAGTGTGAAGACACTAGAATCCTATCAGCAATTACAGTCCACAATAATTTCCAAAAGATCCATGTAAACTGAAGTGCACAGCCTTGTGTGCTTTGCTATTTATCAGAGAAATGTTCTTTCTCTCTTAAAACACCTAGATTCCTCAGGCAACACCTGCTCTGTTCAGATGTTTCATTCAGCCAGAACAGCAGCTTGGAAGTGAGTCTACAAAACATGTTTCTCAGGTTTTTACTTGTCAATGTCTCAAATAAATTAATTTTTCTTTGACGGCAGCATAAAACTCCACTAAATATCCCAATTTTTTCACAGATATGAACTATATCTCTTGCTACAATGACTAAAATAATTCTCTGCATGCTTCTTCTAGATATTTTTATATATTTGTAATTCATTATATGGGAACTGACTTATACCTTGCTTCTTTTTCCTATGAAGTAAAAATAGTCGAAATATGAAAATATACTTTGTTGGGTGGGAAAGTTCCATATCCAGGCCTGTGTTCATACGGCTAAATTCATTCTCTCCCAAAAAATAGGGCGAAAAAGTCCTAGTTACCTATTAGGTACAGCTCCGAGTGTATGTTGTTTGAGCTGGTCCCTGTGTCTTTGATTTTTTTTCTCCCAGCCCATGTCTACTACTGAAAAGTTATTCATTATCTTACTCTGATAATTAGAGAGCTCCTGTTTTCTCCTCTTGCCCAGAAATAGTTTATACTAATTTTTGCTTGAGTCATCATTATCTGTTAGTGTTTTAAAAAGCACTTTTCCATCTGTGGTGTTTATGCACTTGTCTGTTTCTAAATAATGTTGTCTGGATCTGCACAGGCTTAGCCTTTGTTCAGTAATCTGAACAGAGCAAATTCTTCTAGCTGTGTCTTATTCTCAGGGCAAAATATATTCAATTGACCCTCCCTGTTCAGCAGACCTGTGTCCGTGCAGGCATGAATACTTGTTTTCACATTTTCCTCTTTGCTGACTGTCTTGGAACTATTATTTTTGCAATAAAAAAAATGATAGGCAGTGTTACAGAAACCTCTCTGCAAATGGTGGAAACTAACAGCCTACAGCCAAGAAGACACAGCCTAACTTCTTACCTAATCATGTTCAGCACCCGTGCAGAAGCAAATATTTTTATTTCCTGCAGGAGACAACTAGATGAACCCAAATACTTTGCTGCCCCATACTTGGGTAACTTCAGCTCCTGCTACTATAAAACTGCACCTTTGAATTATGAACCAAACTGGTATTTTATGCTGAGGACTTTATTCCTCAGAGATGTGTTGTGTCTTGTGCTTCCTCTCATCCTGGTGGGGTAACTGCTGGAGGGTTGTTCACAGTTGCTTAACTTTGTCTAGATCTAAAACTCTATTTCTGTGTTTAGCATAGAGTAGTGTGCTGGAGTTTGCTTACACTGGCACTGTGTCCTGTCTTTCCTGTTTCCAAAATACAGTTCTGTGATGCCTTAATATTATCAAAAGAGCTATGTTTGTCACTAAACCATGCAGGAGATTAATATTGTTAGCAACTGTTAGTCTAGCTACCATCCAAGGTTATCTAAGAAAATAAGAGAGTTCAGAGTTCACACAGTGGCCATGCATTTCGGTGACATTTATTTCACCTAAAAATGTCTTAAATAATGTTGGGAGAAATTTTCAGCAATCTGATATTGCAAGTGTCCTGCCAAAAAGATGAGTTGCAATCTACAACTCCTATGTGGCATCAAGTGCACTGGCAGTCCAAGATAAATATCATAAACCAAATGCAACGAAAAAAGTAAAATGGGCTCATGATCCCTGCCAGGAATCATAGAAGAAAAGATTATAAAGAAAAGGGGTGGAAGAAGGCGTGATTTTGGAGCTGAAATAAGTAATATCTAAATAGGCGAACTCTAAATGCATCTTCATAAACAAAACATCTTTAAAGAATACTTGGATACAAGAGAAAGTAGCAAAGTGAAAGCAACAGTGAGATCGAAATTTTGTGCAAGGATGCGAGGGCAGAATACTCTCATGTCAATAGAAATCATGTGTATATATATATATATATTCAAGGACAATGTTTGATCTGTGATTCATCCATGTTTTATTTCAGTGGTGGGAGGTTTTTTTTGTCTTGTGTATGAACTGTGGTAAAATGTGAAGAACTTAAACCTTTGTATTGGGACTTATTGCATCTATCATGGGATGTGAGAATGTGCTTTACTATCCACTTTCCATAGTGGAGATCCTCCTCGTTCTTTTAGCACTTCCTAGAGAAGACCTGTTTTCACCTCTTAATATTGGATTTATTGTAGTGAACGTCTTAGCACAGTGTCAGTACGGTGATGAAATTGATTCCATCTTTGTTATTTTAAAATTATGTATAGATACATAGTTTCTCAATCAATGACTTGGTGCTGCAAATTGCAATTGAATTAAACTGCCAGTAATATAAAGAAAAAAAATCACCAGTCCTGTTAGGGCTGGCTTCTTCTTCTATTGGAGTCAATGGGAATTTTGCCATTGACTTAAGTGGGAGCAGGATCAGGCCCTTAATGCTGTGTATTTACTTTATTTAGGCCAAAAGACACAAAGACACAGAGAAGAGACTGTTCAATGGTTCTAGTTTTATTCAGCAAGTTCATTGCTTGTTGGCAGTACGGCAGCTCCAACGGAGCAAATTACAGCATTAGGGATTGCTTTTGGCATCATGCATATTATGGCATGAGTCAAAACAGTTACATTTATGTTGTCAAAGATGTAATGAAATCTTAGCTGCTAGACTGAGAGGCCAGTTGGAAATAGCAGGTTGAAAGTCTACATAAGTTTTGTTGGTAAGTGGCTGATTCTTAAATTTTTTTAATTCTTCATTAATTAAACCTGCTGCTGTGACAGACAGGAACGTCCACCCTGAGATCTGGATTAATTTCCAGAGCTCTGCCCTGGATGTCCTGTGTGACCTTGGGCCAATCATTTAATGTCTCTGCATTGCTGTGCTCTGTTTGTAAAATGTGGATAACAATTCTTCCTTTCTTCTGTTCCCAGCCCCTCCTGCTCAGCCTATAAGCCCCTCAAGGAGCAGACTGTCACTTTGTGTGCCCTTCCTCCCAGAACAGGGCCTTGGTTTTGGCTATGACCAGAATATTTAAAATAACAAAATAATACTTAATGTTCCTTTCAAGGAAATGACTCTTTTTACATGCATATATTGAGCTTTAATGCAGTTTAATTTAAACTGATAATTTTTCCTTGGATGAAGCTGATGTTGTTTGTTTGACTGACTCACCTGTGTACCATGAAAGTCTGCAGGGCTACAAGCCTCCGACTTGTCTTTCACAGCTCATGCTTTCTGCTCTACACTCTCCTCTACACGGGTAGAGTTGCTGACAACCTTGATTACCCTCAGGTAACATTTGCTTTGCATGTATAAGTAAATGGAGTATGTGCAATAGCTCTAAGATATCTATAACAATCAAGACCTGCTGTACAAATGTGAACTGAATTATACATGTCCATGGAGACAGGTTTGTCCTGGTCATTGAAGGGACCATATTTAAACATATCAACAGCAAGGTGTATATCACAACAGTCTGTCCCTGATACCACCAAGACCTGGTACTCAAGCACTGTTAATTTGTGGAGAAGTGTGAATTCAGTATGTCCAGGATGCATTGAATTTCCTGCATCTGCATAACTCAACTGTGTTTGAACAGTAAGACAGAGGCTGGTAACTGGCAAGTTTATAAAACTGTTTTGACAGTTCTAAATCTGATCTCTGATGTACCTTCACACTTCACTTCATATATGTATATGAAACACCTTAGTAAAATCAGTAAGCCATATACATGCATAAAGTTTTTCTTGTAGCTTGGGGTCAAGAAGATCTTATGGGTGTGTTCAACTGGCTCTGAAAATGCTTCTTGGATAAACTCTATAAGAGTTTTTAGGACAAACGAGATGTCTTTTTTTCTGGGTCCTAACCTAGGATCCTCACAAGATAGGTGCTGAGCTACTTTGCCATGCTAGGAAGGGTCCTGTTCTGGGTATATGCTAAGGTACAGCTCTATATGCCAAAGGAAAGAGTACGGAAATTTAAAGCCCTCCTGTTGAATGGCAGTGTTTCCATAACTTAGGCAATGTGGCTTCACTTTAGCCTTTTGGGAACCCAATTTGTTTTTTTGGATATGGCTCTCAATGATTTCCTCAAACATAAGTGTGATGAAAAGAATTGTATCTAGTATCACTGAAATAAAAATCCAGTTCCCGACAGAGCTTTTTGGGAATATTGAGGTCATACTCAGACGTGCTTTGGTTCATAGAAGAATGTGAAAGTCATTTTAATTACCCCCTCCATATCTCATGCTGTTACATCTGTGGTCAGAACTGGAAGGTCCCATTTTATTCCCAGGTCACTCAACTTGTTAATACATAAAATGAGAACCTTTTTTTTTAGGAGTCCATCTGCCCCTGAACCACACACCCACCCACCTTGGCACAGGGTCCGCTCATCTGTCTTCGGTCACCCTGTGGGGCGTGGCTCATCCCTCTGCAACTGAAAAACCAATATCAAACACATCACTGGATGCTGAGCAATAGCTGAANATCAGGCCCTTAATGCTGTGTATTTACTTTATTTAGGCCAAAAGACACAAAGACACAGAGAAGAGACTGTTCAATGGTTCTAGTTTTATTCAGCAAGTTCATTGCTTGTTGGCAGTACGGCAGCTCCAACGGAGCAAATTACAGCATTAGGGATTGCTTTTGGCATCATGCATATTATGGCATGAGTCAAAACAGTTACATTTATGTTGTCAAAGATGTAATGAAATCTTAGCTGCTAGACTGAGAGGCCAGTTGGAAATAGCAGGTTGAAAGTCTACATAAGTTTTGTTGGTAAGTGGCTGATTCTTAAATTTTTTTAATTCTTCATTAATTAAACCTGCTGCTGTGACAGACAGGAACGTCCACCCTGAGATCTGGATTAATTTCCAGAGCTCTGCCCTGGATGTCCTGTGTGACCTTGGGCCAATCATTTAATGTCTCTGCATTGCTGTGCTCTGTTTGTAAAATGTGGATAACAATTCTTCCTTTCTTCTGTTCCCAGCCCCTCCTGCTCAGCCTATAAGCCCCTCAAGGAGCAGACTGTCACTTTGTGTGCCCTTCCTCCCAGAACAGGGCCTTGGTTTTGGCTATGACCAGAATATTTAAAATAACAAAATAATACTTAATGTTCCTTTCAAGGAAATGACTCTTTTTACATGCATATATTGAGCTTTAATGCAGTTTAATTTAAACTGATAATTTTTCCTTGGATGAAGCTGATGTTGTTTGTTTGACTGACTCACCTGTGTACCATGAA
>VZTO01011344.1:201753-214306 GCA_013400615.1 Syrrhaptes paradoxus | reverse complement strand
CAGCCCATCTCAAGGAGCCCACACAGCTGCCTGTTGCAACTTTTAAAGCCTCAGACTGCCCAGAATTAGGCCAGCAGCTCCAGAGTGAGATTTTAGCAAGACTGGTTCCTAAGCAATGTGCAACAGGATCAGCTATAGTGATGGCCCTGGAATCCCACCCATTATACTGCTTTTATTTTGCTGTAACAGCTCGACTGCAGGCTGTTTGGCATCCAAGTAAGGATTGGGAACACTGAATGGTGTTCAGACTATCTGCATTGGTTTCCAAGATTGAGGTGGAATTTATTGCCCAGATCCAAGAACAGTACTCAGACATCAGGGTGCTGTCCAGGGCCCCTTAAACTTGTCAGCACATAAAAAACTAGTGGCACCCTGGTGTTAATTGCAGCACTCAGTAAGCAACTAAACACACCTAATCAGCTAAGTGGGAACCTCCCACCTGAACTCTGCAACATTTCAGAGAAAGAAGCGAGCCCCTGAGGATGTTCATCCATTCTGTACAGCCAAAGAACACTGGGGACACTTGAAGAGCGTTGGCCAAAGGACGTGACCTCTCACATAGCAGCTGAAGGACAAGAATCGCTGATGGCATTTGAAACTACTGCAAATCAAAGACATGCTGAAGAAAACAAGTCTTTTTATAACACAAATGAACTTATTCATTACTGATCACAATACTAAATTAAGAGAATACGAAGAAAATTTATACCTATTATCTGTGAAAGGTATTTATGAAAATGCTTCTTTGCTTTACTGCCTTATGATGAAAAATTCAGCTAGATAAGGAGGAGACTCTTATTGCCAGCTTAGCTTACTCCAGGGAGCCCTTAGGATGGGTCAGGGTATTCCCCAGGGTTTGTTCCAGCAAGAACACAGCTTCACAGATGCATGGAATCGTATAACTCAATGATAATGGCAGTATTGACTCAGCTAGCTGTGGTAAAATTTTACTACAGAACATTTCTGGTTAATAAGTAAATCATATTGATTAAGAAAATAAATCATTAGAACTCCTTTAACAGCACACTGGGGATATAGGAGCAGACAGGGCAATAGCTAAATTATTGATGCAAACACCCTACCACTGTTCCTTCTGAAATTAGCCAAAAAATTCTGCCTCTAGCTTTCTAGACAACAGCATCAGGTTTAGAACATTATCACATGCTAGTCTCCTCCTTGATAGCCCTAGCAAACCCAGCTGCTTATCAGCTTCTGACAAAGAGAAGATTCAATTCATAATGGTCAGGAACCAATTCTGGGAAATATTCCAGCTCTGTCTTATGTTTGCTCCCACAAACAGGTTTTTTAAAGGGTTGGGAAATTTTTTGCCCAGTAATGTTTAACACATGTTGAGATAAGGACAGTCAAATCTCTTCCTTCAGGCTATTTGTCCTGGAATCAGAAAAAAAACCTCTTCCCACTCATCACTGCACAGCTGACACATTAAGGATATTTTCCAGTAGTTAGAAGAATCATCTACTGCTAGGTTTGATGAACTAGCAAAGGATGCCAAAACCTATTCTCCCATTCATCAGCATATACTGCTATTAAGTGGTGCAAGATTTCTTTTGTACAGATAGTTAAGAAAAATTATGAAAATAAGTCAGTCCTGCAAGGAAAGACAGCCCTGGCATCTCCTCCTATGGGAGAGCCCCTCATTTTGCCCTGATATTGCAAAAATTAATCTTATCTCTTGTAAACTGAGATCACAGAGGTTCTTGCTGGCAGCACACAGCAAAGCATTGCAATCTCCTGTGTCATTCTGAAGAGAAATAAAATCTGACTGGCAGCAAAGGAAGTTTCCTTTGTCTACTAGCAAAACATTCTGCCACGTTTGCAGCAGGTTGCTCTATTATCAAAGTAAAAAATAATTCCTACGTAGTGTTAGCAAAGCTTACAAACTGACAATTACATGATTCATGAGGAATTATTGTATATGGCAATGTCTTTCCATTCTGGATAAAAATAGCCTTTCATTCAGTGTTTCTCTCCAGATTCACCATGTTGTGAGCGCTCAAGCCATCAGATATTCCCCAGTGATACGTAATGATTTATAAACCCTCTGCTTTCCTGTGTTCTAAAATGCACTTATACCGAATTTGAACACAATCTGAAATGAAATGCCTCAGCAACTTGGGCAGCAGAGTTAGAGTTGGAATCAGTCCTTGACCTCCTCTGGGAACACAAAGATTTCCGTACACGCTATCATCACACTTTTGCCTCTAAGCAATTTAGGGGAACCTGGATTGCCTAAAGGAGGTTGGGGCAGGTGAGGCAGGAGCAGTTAAAATGTCCAGGAAAAGAAAGATGAAATTTAAATGGACTACTTAGAACACAAGCTAGGACTCCTCACTAACAGAAAACCACAAAATGTCACCAAAACTCTATGCCTGGGGAATTGCCTAGCTGGGCAATGGCAGGGTGCTCCTCAGCAGAGAATAACATTCCACTTCTGTCGCCAGCCCTGGCACATCTGGATGCATCATCATGAAGAGTCAGAAAATCTACAATGAAATCCACACTAGCCCTTAATCACACCACTGATATGTTAACATCATTCGCAGTTTCCAGCCCCACGGTAACTCTCCTTCTCAGGAAAGCAATAGGGAATTTCCATCAAAATATTTTTGATTAAGGAAAAAAATCCTTTTCTGCATAAACTAAGTTTTTGGTGAGAAGATTGTAATTTCTCACAGGGACCGCTGATGTTGAACACATTTTAAAATCTTTGGCTGCCTGAGCTGCTGCAGTATCTTTTGAAAAACGCAGTGCAGCTGATTTACCCTGCGGGCTGGATTACAGCGTTCATAATTTAGCAACGCCTCAGCTCATGCTGGAGCACAACGGCACATCCCAGGACATGGATCTATCAGAATCAAAACCCTCTACCATCGCCTTTTTAACCCTGGAAAATGTCCATCTGTTGAAAACCTGTGAAAACAAATGTCAAATAATCTGAAATAGATAATAAAATCTCAAATAAAAACTACCAAATTATTTGCATTTCTAGTAGAATTCATAATGAAGTCAATTGACTGAAACCTTAAAAACAAAACTGTGATTTTCTGAGGAAACAGAACAAACAAAATCAAGGCAAAATGTTACAAATATTCAAACACAACTCATTAACAAACTATTTCACTACAGTGAGAGGTTGCAGGTAAATGTGCATTATAACTTGTACCATAGGATGAGATGCCATGGGTGAGGGGAATACTATGAAGCTAATGGTGCAGAAGGGACACTGAAGCCGCCGCTTTCTTCTTCGGTATCCAAACGGTGATCAAAGCCTTTTCTTTTGGAAGGTGATGAAATAAAATTGAATGAGTCCAAAAGAAAGGAGAGAGTTGGCAGGCTGG
Source organism: Syrrhaptes paradoxus (assembly GCA_013400615.1). Classification (NCBI taxonomy): domain Eukaryota; kingdom Metazoa; phylum Chordata; class Aves; order Pterocliformes; family Pteroclidae; genus Syrrhaptes; species Syrrhaptes paradoxus. Next base: position 210,947 of record VZTO01011344.1, on the reverse strand, counting down.
CAGCAAATCAAGACTGGGCAATAACCACAAATGGTCGCAGGAGATAATTGTACAGTGAGCTGTAGCCCCATCAAAGCACATATATGATGCATTGTCTCCACCTCTGACAGACCCAAGGGTGTCATCCTTTGTACATTTTGGCAAAACTTGTGTCACTAGCCATGTCAAAGAAGTATAAATGAGTTGGCAAGAAATGAGTCTTTCCAACTTTTCTCACGAACCATCATAACAATATATTGGTCACATATACTTTTACAAACTTTATCGGCTTAAGCCACAGAACAAGCCACAGAGACAACAGTAAATATTTCTGCTTTCATTCCACAAGGGAGTAACTAGGGCTGAGAGTGGGATGATCAATGTTTTCCAGCTACAGCGGTTGTGAGGGAATTTGGACAAGCTCTTTGGTGGGTTTAAGACAGCAGAAGTCAGCTAAGATGAATCTCACTCCACGGAAACAATAGTGCTTTTTACTGCAACCCTGGGGATATGCAGAAAGTGCTCCCTCTCGGGATGAAAGACAAATGTAGGAGGAAGTTTGGGCTCTAGCAGTTGAGGCACTGTTTCTCAGCACATCTAAGGAGTTTAAAAGCAACACAGTGCATTTTCGTTCAGAGATGTACAAACAAGTGGGTGTCTGAAAGATCCTATACCTAATTAATTCATGCTCTCTCATTGCTCGGATAAAAATGCTACACTTCTCCAAGTGCAACTGCACTGAGAGATTAAGTTAATTGAGTCTTTCTCAGTGGTGGCTGAGGAGCCCCAGTAGGCTTAGGGACTATTGGAAAGGCATTCTCCAGGTTGACGAGTACAGCACGGAGTTTGGGGGATATTTAATTAAGCAGGTTGCCTCCACTGTGTTATTATTTTTCTCTTGTCATCATTGCAGTGCTGAAAGGCCTCAACCAAGAACAAGTTCCCCATTAGGGTGACCATCATATACAGGAAGCCCAGAAGTAAGGAAAGAAGTAAAGAGTGTGATTTGTTGCATCTGCCTTTAAGAGAAGGATTTAATTAGACACTTGGCCATCTCCATTTATGTGGTTTTACTTCTGCAGTTGCTGGCGGATCAATGTCTAGAGTCATTTGAAACACCTTAAGGTACCTTACCTGCTGGTTACCTCCAGCTGCTGGTTCAGAAGGGCACAGCTCTTCCATATACTCTGTGTCATATTTGCCAACCCCATGCAGATGTCTCAGATACCCTAGAGCCCCTCAGAGACCGCAGATGTCTATGAGTGGGCACCTGAACTGAGTCCTAGATCTTTAACTTCCCTGACAATCAAGGGAAAGTGATTCCATACAGTCAACGGCCCCTGCAGAGTGATTCAGCTGTCCAACTGCTGGCCATCTGCTTTGAGGTGAGATGATTCCTCTCTAAGATCCACTCACTGTTGACTAGAGCCAGGGTTCAATTCATCAGGATGTCCTCTGCTACTTGATACATCCCAGGGTGTCCGAGACATGCACTGTTACGATGCAGCATTTACACATTTCTGGAAGAGCAGCTGGAGGCCAGGTGGGAACAGTGAGACAACTCAAATGGTATGGCATACCTACACATGAGCAGCTGCGATGAGCTCTTATGATCCATCCTGGGCACTCAGAGACCAAGTTCACATGCAGACACTCACCTGAAAATACCTATCGTGTATGGAGCAGTACCGCCCCCAAAGGGCCCTATTCAGTTTCCAGCAATCAGCACTTAGTGCCATCTGGGACACTCTCTGCAACCTGGCCTCCAGCTGCCACTCTTGAAAGACACGTGTCTCCTACGGGCCTCATGTCATCCCTGCCAACCCCATGCAGCTGTCTCAGGTCCCTAGAGCACCTCAGATTACACTAAAAGCCTCCATCTGGTTAACAGAGTTGTGGAAATGTCGGTAATATTGTTCCCTACCCTAACAGAGCTAATGATTCAAGGTTTCCTTTATAGCCAGTGGAGGAAAAATTAGTTTTAGGATACATTTCAGTTGGCTTATTTTAAAGATTTACTTTAGAATGAGATATACCATGCCCAGAGGAGCCAATTTCTCTCCATCCTGAATAAATGGAAGGAGACCAGCCCAGAAGCAGACACACTCATCCAGCTGAATCCCACCTCTCAGGAGTTACTCAAGTCGCAAAGGGAGCTCCAGCATGAATTCAGATCCACCACAGAGACACAGCCAGGTCACCAAGTTTGGTGGACCACTGTGAGCCCCAGTCAAGCAGCACAACTGTCGTTGTCTGGGTTTTAGTTTTGAGGCAAGGTCAAATTAAAACCTCAGCACAAGAGGTTTAAGATGATGAGTTTTAACAAGCATCTGTGATGGAGTAAGAAAACAATCACAACTATTTGCACTTCAGTACGCTCTTTGCTGAGGCACAGCAACTGCGTGCCTGAGCCCAGAGCTGCAATTCTTGCTTTAACCCACCACCACTGTTTTTCTGTTAATATTACTACGCTTTTCCAAGAGGTGCCATGGTAACAGGCACCTTGGAATTACTTCACAGATTATATAGCATGTTATGCAAAGTGGCCTGGCAGGTTTTCTGCTTTCAATATTCAAAGGATTACCTTTGAGGTAGCCCATATATTTTTAAATCCTTAAATCCCTTGACACCTGGACACTTTGTATGTAGCTTCGAACAAACCATAATTTTGCTCCCAGACTTCAGAAAATCATGTAAAAGTAGAGAAGGCATGAACAGCACTTCTATCAATTCATCTGGCAGAGAGGTTACAAGAGGCATAGAGACAAAGATACAGGAAGAAAAATAAGCAGTAGGTACCCAAAATAAAGAGTCTGTCTAAGGCATCAAGTCAGCACAGGAAGCTGTCTAGTGGTTTCATGTGAGGAATGCTGTTTCTAGCTATGCTTGCCACTAGCCAGTTTTGTCTTTCATTCGGGTAGGATTAGAGGCTCATGCTGTACATTCACAGGGACTGTTCCCCATCTCCCAGTCATGCCCCATCTCCCCCTTTGCATCTTTCCCATACTGCTGCTCTCCCTATGCAGCTCTTCATCCACACGTAGTTACAGGGAGCTTGTGCAGCAGCCAGGTGCTGTGCTGGCCTCATCACATCACATTTCCCCAACTCCACAGGGCCACACAGTGCCACAGCCTAGGGGAGGACAACACATGCCCAGGCACACACCCCTTGTCTGCCCCGTCCGCACCAACGGCTCTCCCTCCGCAGCCCTACCCTGGGCTGGGGGTCTCCAATGGGTGGGGGGATTACCAGGACACAGCACTGGCAGCTCCTGCCCACTCAATGTTACTCCCTCTAGAAAAGTCCCAATAAATTAGACAAAACTTCCCCCAGGAGGCTGTTACAAAGGCAATTATGATCTATGCAAGCCTAACAAATAGGCATTATGATTAGCATTGTGAAAGAAAAAAAAAATACAAACAGTTTTTCTTCTCTCTGTTGTCTGATTAGTGAACTCTCTAAGGAACATGCATTTTTGCATATGCACATACCATATGGACAGGCAAGGGTAGAGGCGTGGTTTTTCTGAAATCCCTGATGCTCACCTGAATTAGGACCAGTACAGAAACTCAGAACAATCTCAGCCAGCCTCACTTCCACCTTTAATAAGAGTCACAAACACAGTTCCTGAGTGACAGGCAAATTTCCTGCACCAACTACATTCAGTTGCCCAGACCTGCAAGGAAAGAGTAAAGACTCTAATCTGTTAAACCTGCTGCCATCATCTCTTCTCCTCAGCCCTGGCAATGGCAATATCCTTCCCCCTGGCTCATTGCCTCCTCTCAGAGTTATTGCTACACCTATTTATCTGCTGCATCAGCGCCTTGGGATCACCTCCCAAAACTTCTTGTCTATCCTCCACACCTGTGCTACTTAAATCTCTCACAAGAAACCAGCTTGGCCACCTTCCTACCTGCTAAACACAAGCTGTTTGCATCCAAATTCCAAAAGCTGGTATTCATGAAGCTTTCTGCTCTGCCTCACTTTGCTCAGGGACAGGAATGTCCTCTCCTAAAAGTGCTCATGGAGAAAGTCAAAGCCCCTTCGGTGGCCGGACTTTGCATCTGCATGGAGCCTCTTCCCGTTCCCTTTCCTCACAGCTTTCCAATAGGGACAACAGGCTTTGTACGTGTTTGGGCTGATATTTGGTGGGCACAGAGAGAGGATTACAGCAGCGTTAGTAGCAAACCACGAGCATGGAGAGTACAGTCTCTTGTTCATTTAGAGAAAACACATTTGCAGGGTGTATCTGCACAAAGGCTTGGATTTTAAAAGGTGAAAACCCATGGGTCAGAGCTGTGTGATGCACAGCTGTGTACAGCAGTGACACAGGTTGGCTACAGGTACCTTTTTCTCAAGGTACAAGAAAATTGTTGGCTGTTGTTTGTACCCAGCCAAACCTACCACAGGTGGTCACCAGTATCCCTCAAGCCATCATGTCCCTTTTCCATTTCAGGGTAACTGGAGGGACCACCCTGGAAAACATGTGAGAAAGGCTGAACACAACTGAGCTGCTGCAATGCTCTTGCTATCCCCACAGCAGGGAGGCACATCCCAGGGAGCTGAACGAAGAACCCATTCCTGACTGCCACTGACATCCAAACACGAAATGCTCAGGCCAACTGGCACAGGAAATAGTAGACTTAAAAATAATTTAAAAAAAAAAAAAGCCATGCTGTTTCAATGGGACTCAAGGGTGTGGTGTGGGGTTTTTTTGTTTTTTGGTTTTCTTTTCCATAGGGAAAACTGCTCATACCCCTTTGGAAAAATAGAATGAACAGGTGAACTTCACCAGAAGGGACTGTGAGAGCTGAGAAAGGAAAATAAAGATGGAGACAAAGTACTTCGATGATGATACTCAGCCCCACCTCTTTTTGGGACCCTACTCCTCTCAGCCATCGCCCCATCTCTTAATCTCCCCAGGCACCTCCAAATCTCAGTCCCTATTCTAGACCAAGCCTAGAGAGTGCCCACAGCTGATGAACAGTCTCGTATCGTAAGCCTCATCCTCCTGTCACCCAATAATGTAACAATAAGTGTCGAATAAAACCCAAGACATCTTGCAGGATAGACAGGTCAGACCCAAATGCTTTGCAATTCAACAGAATTTGCTTTCTTCATGCCCATTTTCTAGCTGTAAGTATTCTTACAAGGCATGACCTCAATTTTCACAGCGTTGATAAGTAGTTTCTCAAACCCCAGATTATGCACAGTCCATGCACAAATAACTCTGGTAATAGCAAAAGGATTATATAAAAAAAGTAAAAGACTGAGTAAATAAATAGCTCCTGGTTAAAAAACTGAACCTCTCATTGGCACTAATGCAAGCATTTCCCCTTAAGTGTATATCCACTTGAATCATTTACCTCTCTGAGGGAGCATTTTTTTACAGTTGAATGGCCCCCAAAGGCACAAAACACGGCAATGATTTATATACGTATGTATATACATGCATATTTGTTGGTGATAGAACCCGGGCAGTTCTGAATATCTTTTCCAGACCTATTTTTCTGTAATTCTGTGAGAAGAGGTTTTTTAGGAACACATTTTCAGAGGCACTGAGTATCTCCTGCTGCCAACCCAAAACCAGCTTGCTTAGACATCAGCTTCTCTGAAAATCCTGGTCTGGAGGCCTCTCTCCCCACGAGGAGTACAATGGTTTACATTAAAGCAATTTAAAAATAATTTAGTGTTCTTATTTTTTGCTAAGCAGCAGGTGATATTGTTTTAATTCAAGTAAAATTAGTAAAGCCTTGACTGAAATCAATGTAAACTGTTCTTCTGTTTAATGAGTTCACGCCTATTAAAACCATGCTTTTATTAGGTTCATGGATGTTTCTTGTATAAATCAGACCTTAAAGCCTCTAAAGGGCTCCAAGATGCACAAAGGAAAGATAAAACTTCTATTTATTTCCTGTTTTTTCTACACTAAGTTACCCAACAGCACATCGACCTATCTTATATAGCACTATTTCTGCAGGTTTTGGGCACCTCACAACACACCTGGGAAGCAGAGAACAATTTTCTTTCCAATTGACCTACAGGGAAGTGAGCTTGAGAGCAGCCCTAAGCCCTCATCGCACTCAAGCTGGGTCCTGCATTCAGTTCACCAGTCACTAATCCATGAACTGCTCTTCTCCTTTCCCCTATATCTCTCTCCCTATTCCTATAACGAACCTGGCTTAGCCCTAAAGAGGACACAGTCTCTGACAAAACCATGGGGTCAGGACACCCACATACATGGTTCCCCCTAAAACTGAGGACAGACCACAGCATCTCCTGTTCCCTCCATCCACCGGGGTCTTCTTCCAAAGAAATGGCATCCCTGGGTCTTGGCCTGACTTGCAGTCTGGAGACCATCCCAGGACCCTGAAGCAGGGAAGTGCTCTTGGGCACTGACAGCTTAGACATAACCAAGAACCAGTTGCACAAACCTATTTTTGGCAAACAGCTTCTCCTCCTTGTGTTCAGCGTGCTTCATAAGTCAGATGCAGCAGTTGATGTTTCAAGGGATCCAAGTGCCAACGCAGCCTGAGCTACGAGAACTTCTCCTGTGGCTGCCAAAGAGGTTACGTGAAAACCACCACAGCAGAAGAAATATGTTGAGTGCAGCAGGGAGCAGGAAAGACGAACATAGAGTGGAAAACGAGAGGAAATGCTCCAGTGCCAGGTTTTAAACTGCACACAGTAACATTTACTCTCATGCAAAACTCAAAAATAATTGTAGTGCTGATGTTTCAGGAAGCCTCAAAAAGAGACTTGGTGGTACAGGCATTCAGAGATCTGGTCTCCTCTCCTTTCCCTAGGACTGGAGACCTTCTCAGAAAAAATCATACTTGATTTTTTAGGAGGAAAAGTGTTATACAAGAAAGGAGGTATGACCCACTTAATTTTATAACCATCCAAAGCCATATATACATTATCTATAGAAGCACTGTATGTTAGGGAGACCTCTTAGAATGGTATTTGGAATTAAAAACAATTTGTAACACTGAGACACAGCTCTCATCTGGAGATGCAGTCAGGAAAGAAAATGAAGAGGGGGAATCTGTAGGCAGCTTTCTGACAAAATCTGCTGTTTATATCCAGGCAAGGCTAGGAGGCAAGTGCCAAGATTCCTGCAAGATTTTCCAAACTTGGTGCCCGCAGTTTGGCTCCCACAAATCCACCCTTTGGCACCTCTTCGGAAGCCCAGAGCTGCTCTCCCTGGGATGTGCAGGGATGCAGCACACTGACACCACTGCGTCCAGGCTGGAAACCTCACCAGCCCCACGCATCCCTCTGCTGCTGTCTCACAGATGTGTTTCCTTTGGAAGTGGGGGCAGATGACGTGAATTCATTTACTTCTACTGCATAAACAGAAAACAAAACTCAAAATGGGATGTGCAAGAAAAGGCTGTACTCTGTGTCCCAATCCCAACATCCACATAAATACAGCTCAGTCCTGCAGGATGCTGCCAGATGGAGACTATGGTAATTTTAAAGAAAAAAAAAATACAAATATCATTTTGCGAGCTGGGGGGGGGGTGTACATTTAAGTTTGCATTTGGCAGAGCAACAGATCTTATCTGTCTAAAATACACCACCTAGAGTGGCACTCTGCAAAAATAAGCCTTTGCTTCTGCCTCCCCTGCTGCCCACTCTTTTACTGGAGCTCAGAGCTTGCGTAGGGCTTTGGGCAGTGGAGCCATCCACCTCCTGTAGCATCCAGAGGAGAACAATTTTTCCGAGATAAAGAGGAAATTTGAGGAGGTTGACATGAATAAGAACACACAGCGAGGTCCTAGCATCTATCATTTAATGGAAAAGACCAAAGACAGGTCAGTAACTGCTGGCAGGTGGAACAACAGCTTTAAGCTGTACTTTAAAGAAAAAGATTGACCTCACCCTGGTCCTCTGCAGCCACACTATCACCCAGCTAACCCAGTGTTTTTCTTGGTCGTCCCACCTCAATGCTGACCAGCTCTGGAACCATACAACCACTCCTAACATCTCTGACGATCTAAAATAGAAGGCAAATTTCTTCCATTACCAAGTCTTCCTGAATAAGTTCTCACAGTGGATCGTATCCATCTGCATACACACAGACACTCATTTCTGTAATCTAACAGAGGTATTTCTCTCCCAAAAGCTAAAAAGCAAAAACCAAAATAGCATGAAGAAAGATTATCCCTATAATGAAACACTCAGGAGTGTCTCGGATGGTACATTCAGTATCTGGAGAGACATGTAGGCTGCATATGAAGTCGTCCTGATACCACACCTATGGCAATGACCTCAAGGTCAAATTCCCCGGTCATTTTCACCACACGGCTCTTGGGTCCAGCTGTGCCCATCTCCTGCATGCACTCCAGCTGTGCCACCAAGAGAAGCAGCAGCAATGGTCATCCTTACCTGGCCAGCCCCTGCTGAGGCCCTCAGCACAGACAGACAATACCAGATCACAGCCTGCACCCCACATCCTCACCCCACAGACCCCACAAAGCACCTCCTCAGCATTGCACGATGCTCAGCCTCCCAACACAGAGGATGGTGCGCTCATTGGTTCCAAGTTCATGGTTTGTCACTACAAGTTCATGGTTTGCCATTCTGGGGCATGTCGGATTCAGAAGGCACTTGTGGACTTCTTCTGTCCATGGACAGAGTAGAGGATGTTCAGAATACAGCTCAAGGAGACCACCACCAACAGCCATGTCTGTAAGGACACTGCGGGAATCCTTCAGGAAGGAGTGCTGGTCAGGTATACCAGTGCTGAGCAGCCTTCCTGCAAGGGCAGACTGTGAGACCCCAGCGAGGAGAGTCCCCTGGCTCTGACAGCCCACAGGGGCAAACCACGAGCCCATCTACACCTCCTGTACTCAGCCATGGGCCACCTCTCTGGCATTGTACCCAGCACCCAGGCTCCCTCTGTCTCAGCTTGTGAGTCTACATCCAGCCCTGCCACCCCTGCCACCCCAGGGCAGAGAAGGGGACCTGGCTTCACTGTGCACTTGCTCTGGGGACAAACCCAGGCCTCTCCTGAGAAACAGTAGTGGAGAGCAAATAAATCTGTCTTTGAGTTGCTGGTCTTCCCAAGGGTGGCTGATGGTTTCACAAGCACGGGCTCAGTCCCACACACACCCTTTGCTCAGGGACACCCTGCACAGGCCACAAGCTCCAACAACAGTCATTATAATGCAACCATCTTCCAGACATCACTGTCCTCCCAGCACTG
>VZTO01011344.1:115413-200534 GCA_013400615.1 Syrrhaptes paradoxus | reverse complement strand
GTCCTGATACCACACCTATGGCAATGACCTCAAGGTCAAATTCCCCGGTCATTTTCACCACACGGCTCTTGGGTCCAGCTGTGCCCATCTCCTGCATGCACTCCAGCTGTGCCACCAAGAGAAGCAGCAGCAATGGTCATCCTTACCTGGCCAGCCCCTGCTGAGGCCCTCAGCACAGACAGACAATGCCAGATCACAGCCTGCACCCCACATCCTCACCCCACAGACCCCACAAAGCACCTCCTCAGCATTGCACGATGCTCAGCCTCCCAACACAGAGGATGGTGCGAGCATTGGTTCCAAGTTCATGGTTTGTCACCACAAGTTCATGGTTTGCCATTCTGGGGCATGCCGGATTCAGAAGGCACTTGGGAACTTTTTCTGTGCTTGGACAGAGTAGAGGATGTTCAGAATACAGCTCAAGGAGACCACCACCAACAGCCATGTCTGTAAGGACACTGCAGGAATCCTTCAGGAAGGAGTGCTGGTCAGGTATACCAGTGCTGAGCAGCCTTCCTGCAAGGGCAGACTGTGAGACCCCAGCGAGGAGAGTCCCCTGGCTCTGACAGCCCACAGGGGCAAACCACGAGCCCATCTACACCTCCTGTACTCAGCCATGGGCCACCTCTCTGGCACCGTACACAGCATCCAGGCTCCCTCTGTCTCAGCTGGTGAGACAGCCCTGCCACCCCTGCCACCCCAGGGCAGAGAAGGGGACCTGGCTTCACTGTGCACTTGCTCTGGGGACAAACCCAGGCCTCTCCTGAGAAACAGTAGTGGAGAGCAAATAAATCTGTCTTTGAGTTGCTGGTCTTCCCAAGGGTGGCTGATGGTTTCACAAGCACGGGCTCAGTCCCACACACACCCTTTGCTCAGGGACACCCTGCACAGGCCACAAGCTCCAACAACAGTCATTATAATGCAACCATCTTCCAGACATCACTGTCCTCCCAGCACTGAATGGGGACATGCCATCACCCCAGAGCCAGCATCTGCATCACCTTCAAACTGCAGGGAACAAAGATGACTTGTCCCATATGAAAATTCATGGTGTGTGAAAATGCGAAACTAAGGTATCCAGCCTTGCTTGCAGCAGCAGCCTTCCTCCTTCCCCAGCTATGACTCTGAGATGGCTCCTGCTCCCTCTGTCACCTGTCCCACAATCTAACACTGGCTCAGGGACATCATCCCCAATGCACTTATAGGGCTCAATTCTCAGAAGGAAGATGAGGACAGTGAAGATGTGGGTGTACAGATTAATGACAAAGCAAAAATTATAGCCTCACCTCATTGACAAAATGTGGGAAGGCAAGAGCATAATATAAGAAAGAAAAACCTGGTCAGCCTCGTTAGGAAATATCTCACGTGACACAGTAAAATGAGCTGCTGGCAAAAAAAAAACCAAAAAAAAAAAAAAAAGTCATGCATGAGTCAAAAGCAGACAAGAAAGAATACCTGCCTCGGGTCTTAATGCAGAGTCAGACTATATGTCAAAAAAGGTTGGGGTCCTGAACTCTATATTACAATGTCTGCGACCTTCCAGTGCTCTGAGCCATAAAAGATCACAACAGCTCATGTCACAGCCAGTTCCTTCCAGGGCATTCAGACATTGGCTAGAGATTTACATTGACCTAAGGATTATCACACCTGAGTACCATGGAGCCTCCATCCCGCTAAACGCCACAAGCACCCAAACCCCCTCTGCAGAAACAAGACAGACTTATCAACCTCTCATATATGCTTTCATGCCCAGTGTGACAGTCGTGGGGCTGGGTTTCTCTGACTGGTGTGCAGCAGTAATTCAGCCCTGTGACTGTACCTGGAGATAACACGTATGACAAAGGGGTTACGTGCATGGATGTCCCTAGCCAGCTTCCACAGCTTTATGAGAAGAGAAAGCAGCATTGCTGCCTTCAAATGTGAAAGTGTACAAACAAAATCCAACCTTGGGTCTCTAGTGATATGATTGTACAGTGTTACATAACCAAAAGAAGTGTAAAGATTCAAAGATTCTCAGTTTGAGACACACTGAGATGCCTTCATTCATACATGATGCTTCATGGTAAAACAGAGACAGGAGCTGGGGGGCTTGATATGACAACAGTGAAAAGCTCTTCCCCACCAGTGGTTTCTAGACACAGACTCTGTGGCCACATTTTCCTTCCTTCCCTAAACTGGGAACCTTCTGGGAGGTGGTAAGGGCCCTATACCAGTGTTGTGGAAGATATCCTTTGAGCGCAAGGATTTCAAGACACATGAAGAAACCCAACTGTCCAACCAGGCAAGGTTTGCAAAGCTGGGATTGCAAAAATAATCTGTTACAAAAAGCAGAAAAAGGAAAATGCTTTCTACTTTTAATCTGAAGCCACATGAAATGGGAACACTGGGATACAATGACCCTGATTCATAAAAGACCACAAGAGATCGCAAAGGGGATTTTACTTATTACTTGTCCTGCTAAGGTATACCTCTGAATCCAAGCACAGCCCTTCCCACCACAAAGGAGCACTTGGTCTGGGAGAGGGGCTACTCAGAGCACATCTGGGACAGCGTGGGTCAGTGTTGGAGACTGGTTACAACCAAACATGTTCATCATGCTGGCCATTAAAAATCACAGCAGGCTCCCAAAACAACTGTGAAAAGCTCACCAGCTGAAATCTCTGCTTCCACCTCTCCTGGAGGCCATTCCTAGTCCTCTTCCCATCATCTTCCCTTCATCTTCCTGCCATGAGCCTGGCAGTAGGCTGCAGCTTGGCTTTTTCATCCAGTTCTGCTCTGTGTCCCTCCAGGGGAGAACCAGCTCCAGACTCAGCCAGCCATGGCTTGATTCAGTTGCCCACACATAAGCACTGATGATGATTTTCACCTGCCCTGAGTTACCTGAAGCACCCCTGTGGAGCTGCTACATATGGTGCAAGACCAAACAGAGGCACATGCCCTTCTGCAGTGGCAGAGCAAGGCCAGAGAGCAGACTTCAAGGAACTCCAACAGCACCAGGTGCTCATGTTTAGGTAGATGAATCACATCCCACATCTGTGTTGGTTATACCAGAGGGTTAGGTCCCCAGCCACATGTAGGCAGATGTACTTAAGTCCCTGAATCCAGAGCCAGTTCCAGCCTTGAGCACCTCAGTTTCCCCATCTATACAGTTGGGATGGTGATACTCTATTTATATAGCATCTGTGAGAATGAGACTAGAAAGGTGTTATCAGACTGAAACAGAAGCAATCTCAGAGTGGGCTATCTCACGTTCTTTGCTGGGTTTCCCTCCTTTCACCTTGTAGCTGAGCAACACAGCGGGTCCCCTCTGCTCCAAAGCCTTCCAGGCAAACAAAGATGTTTTTGCTGAGCAAGATCACAAGCAATTGTCCTATTTACCATGCGTGTAGGAGACATATTATGATCCCTCACATGAACTGGAACAGCAAAGATTTCATTCAGATTTTTTTTTCTCAAAGCATGACATTGTTCTTGCATGTGGTTACCAGGGAGAATGTCAGCTGCTAAACTGTGAGATATGAGACTCCAAGATGACAGTGAAGCTGCACAGAATCTCAGCACTACAAAATGGATTTTCTACGCCTGCTGCTGGGTTCTTGGCTGCTAACCTCCCATGGCATCTCTTCACCAAATGCTACACTTTCAGTCATCTAGTGCCAAAAATTATTATTTTCTTCCTATATCTTGGTTTCTTCCATTATATTTCTGTTTACTAAGTGGAGCTGCCTGACACATTTTAAAAGCAGTGAATAATCTCGAAAAGGTTGGGGTCAAAAAGGTTCCATATTCATCTTCACGCTTGACCTCTGAGCTTCTTGCCCTTGCCTCCATTACCCACATTCACCTTTATTTTCATTCTCAACTGGGAGAAAACCTCATTTTACTGCTATCATCAGCCTCCCTCTCCCAATACGGCGGATCTCTGTGTGTCCGTATTTTCTGTGTTCATCTAACTGCAGCCAAGGAGCACTCTGCTTTTTTGGGTAAGGACCAAGAGAGCAAACTGACTCCTTCAGTCAATGCTTTAAAGCTCTCAACAGAGTAGATGCCACAGAGCATCTCCCCCTATACTGAAATCAGAGTATCTCAGAACTAGAAGCAACTTTAAAAAAAAAAAAACTTTCTTTTGCCACTTTTTGAAAAAATAGTCTTTTTCCAACATTTTTTGTCCAGTTGTATTAGCTCATTGTAATTCTTAAAGCTTTGCACCTTGCTAAGCCTACGAGTCCGCTTTTTGGATCTGCATGAAAGCAAATACCGACATGGACAGCTCTGAAGTAGTGTTTCTGTGTTAACGCTTTTGCCCAGCCATTTTCCACCCCAGAGGAAAATGTTTCTAAGCAAAGAGTGTTACAGCATGAGACACAAACTGTGATCTCTGGAATGAAACGTTACATTTTATTAACCTCAAATATAAAGCCACCCTGTGCTGGCAAGGAAATTATACTATTCTAACCAAAAGGAGTTTTTAATAATTATTGTCAGAGAGGCAACAGCTGTAGGAAGGTGAAATAACCTCCCAGTAAAACTCTACTGGTGTTAACGAATTGTAAATTAAATACTCTGAGCACCTGCCCACTGCTGTAAATTGTCTGCTTTTGAAACAGTCTGGACCTTCTTCCTCTGGGTAAAAGGATAATGAGACTTGATGCTATAGTCTCACCACATGACAAAGGAGGATCTAACAGAATAATTGCATGAAAGCGGAGACGAATGTCACAGCAATGGCCACAAGGTGGGAAACTGTGGGGTGCTGTCAGGGGGCTACAGGTCACCTTCAGTCTTTGGTAAGAAAAGACTCCACGGTTTGGAGATGTGACACTGAGCTGGGATGAAATAAGGCTCTTCCATCCAGCGGAGGATGGTGGCTGTCACCAAATCATTCATACAGCTGAAAGGGGAGAACTGGGAGACTCCTGATGGGCACAGGGGACAGGCTTGGGGGCAAGAACCAGCCAGCTCAGGAGCAAAGTAATGAAATCTCCTGCTGAACGGACAGGCAGGAGTGCTGGGGACAGGCAGCCAACCTGCAATCCTGACAAAGGTTGGGGACTTTACAAACAAATGAGTGCTTTGAATTGTACTGCTGGGTTATTACGCAGTCACGTTTCCAGTTTCACTTGAAAGTACATTGCTGCAGACACTTTGCCCTAGTCCCTTGCACTAGTAAAAAAAAAAAAAAAAAAAGGCAGCAAACAAAATATTTGGCTGAGTCAAAAATAGCAGAAAAATCTATAAGTTCCTTTATATAACTTGATGTACATCCTCACCTGAAACACACTGTTCTTTTCCTGCTCTGCTATTGCAGAGAAGTTAGTGGAAAGCAGAGCAACTGGGGACAAGCAATGCAAATGCTTAATGGCACGTAGGAAGAGAGCTGAGAAGATTGGGACGGCGGGGCTAGGGAGAAGACAATGTGTATAGAACATGATGTAGATGAAATGATGAGTCAGACTCAAGCAGGTAAATTTATCTCCAGAGTGCCATAAAGTGGAACAAGGGAATGTCTGATGACATTTACGGAGCACATCTGAGGAATGGGCTGCTAGTGGTACAAAGCAAAATTAGTTGAAGCTAAATGTCCCAGGAGAAACAGCTCATCAGCATTTTCATATGCCATCAACTGCAATAACCAAACTTATATTAAATTATAAAATTAAAAATAGAAGGATAGAGCATAAAAATAGAAATAAAATTAAATGAATTAAAATTTAAAATAAATAATAAAATAGAAGAAAAAATATCTTACCCAATTAAGGTACAATTGTCTCTCAGGATGAAAAGATTAGGTGGAAATTATGGTATTGAGCAATTATTTCCATGTTTTACAATAATGGATTTCAGTGATGAACTTCAGAAGAAATTTTCCCCCAGAAAAGTCACTAAAATGTGCGAGTCAATACTATTAAAATCCACCATCAAGCCTGGCTGTAGAACACAATGCTGGGTAGTTAGCCCTCATGCCATTTGAGCCGTGGCTTTCAGGAGCCATTTTTCTGTCCTGCCTGAGCCTTTCTGTGTTCAATACTTTTCTACACAAAAGCAGCCTTACACAAGATAGCCATACATAGAAAAGAACTTCTCATCCAAGGTGATTTCTTCAACTGCAATGAGATCTGCTCAAAACAACTGTTTCATCGCTCTGCTCTGTTATTTGGAAGCTCAGCAAGAGCAAACCTGCCCACCATCCTCCTACCCCAGTGCACCACCACTCCTGAAGATCTCACACTACAGCACTGCCTATCCTACGGACATCTTATGGACAGAACAATCTCCACCAGCCTGGTCATGGCTGTGCTTCGGAGCTGTGACCGCTGTCACCATACTGCCACGCACAGATGCAGTGGGTGAGCAGCACCATTCCTTAGGTTTCCGTTCCCACATAACGCCTTTCTGACTTTCCAGATGGGGCCACCAGACTGCCATTAACAGAAGCAATAATAATAGTGAGAAAGCTAAAAGCAATTGCCATTGCAAATACAGCCTCTCGGTATATCAAAGTACAAGCAGCAACACTCATCAAAGCAACAAGCGATCGAGATACAGCATAACGAGCTGCTGCTCATGACTCAGCCATAGGCTGATGGATGGCTCTCAGCCCATTAGAAAATAAGAAGTTAAAAGTGCTTGTTTCAACTCCTGTAAGAGTGTTTTCTCACATAAAAGCAGCAGGTTTGTGCTAATGGAATTTATTTCACATTCGCAATGGCCTGAGAGTACATTTTTTGCAGTTAATCAGATGAGCAATATCTTGGCAAATCAGCGTCACCAAGTGCCCTGGGACAGTCCAGGCACACTGTGCAGATCCAGACTTTGCACTGGGTTTTGGACATCCCAAAGTCCCCTAATGGTTCACTCTACATTTTGAGACTAGTTCCAACCCAAAATCAAGCAGAACTCGATTCTGTTGCGGACTAACACTCCTCTCTCCTCACCTTTGTAGATGTTCAGATCCATGGTTCTGGTTCAGGTCCATTTGGGGGAAAACATAAGGAAGGATTCATCAAGAGTTACTATTTGAGGAACTGGCAGCAAGACTGGCAGGATCTTTCTGCTGTCACTAAGCTTTGACAAGCGGGCAGGAAACAAGCGTAGCTGTGACCAAATGACAAAACAGAGAAGATCCTTTTTTCTTTTCATCACTGAATTTTGTAGTAAAAGCCTGAAAGGCACCCAAAGAACAGTTCCTCTCTGCAGTCCACTGCTTTAAAAGAGAAAAGTCCCATCCCACCCCATCTCATCCTACCAACCCTGTGCCACAGGGCTTTCGGGAATAGATGGTCAATGAATGTTTGGAAGTCAGCCACCTTGGCTGGAAACCCCAAACCTGATCTTTCTGAGATAGGGCAAGCAACACAGTGGGCGATGTTGTGTTGTAAGAGTTAACCCCAGCTCCAGGAGCAGGGTGGCCTTTACACCAGGGTTTTCCTTCCTTCACTGGGAGCCACCATCTTGGCTATGCAGCTCTTCAGGGGCTGCACAAGCTTTCTGAGCTCCAGTGCTCTTCCTCTCATCCTGGCCAAACTTGTCCTCCCTAGCCTTCATGACTTCCGTCATCTGCCCATCTCAGCTCCTCTTCTGCTCTCCCAGTTCCTATCCCCTCTAACACACATCCCACCCAATCTGCTGCTTTTTGAGGGTCCTTCTCTCAGGCGCATGGAAAAAACACAGTTCTGTGGGCAGCACAGCAGCTAGCCTGGCTCCTGGCTCCTGTCCTTAACTGGTGGTGCCGTTCCTCTACCTTTGCTCCACTGCATAACCATGCAATCACACCATAAAAATCCCTTCAACTAATAGAAGGGTATCAAGGTTCAATAGCCTGCCCACGTGTGATGTTCTGAACTCCCAAACCATAGCTTAGAGGGCTTAATCTTAACTCCCAAGTACCTCCATATCCTGGCTCATCCTTCTGTTTCCTCTTCTTGACTTTTAGATAATCTGATCACAGCCTCTTGGCAGTCTCCTCTCTCACAGTCCTACATCTTGAGGTGGTTGAGTAGTTAATTGTTATGACAGACGCTTCAAAAACTGCTTTTTTTCTGTGTTAAGTTCTGTGGCATCTCCTGCATTCATCACCTTAGACAGACAGCACAGATTCCCAGGGGATGAAACCAGTGCCGTCTTTTCTGAAGCCTCGTGAAGAGAGGCACTGCAGTGCACAGAGGAGCACCTTTCCTTGAGCCTACCTGCCTTTTCTGAGCTGCTGCATGTAACATTAAGTACAAGAAAATGTATAAACTGAAGTCTAGCTTGACCTTATTTTTTCACTTTCAGGTGATCTAACCTTCCCCTGGTCACTGCTCCCTCCTCTCTCTCTCCTATCTCCTTTTCTGCTTTGTTTTTTTAGACATTAAGTTATTTGGGGGTTGAGACTCACCATTGGCACGTGCTGCCCAGCAAGATGTGCCTGATCTTCAGGAGGCTCTTGAGACACAGTTGTGATTAAACACTGCATCGACCTGAGAAAATCATATAGTTCCCAAAAAATGCTAAATAAAATGGGTCAGGGAGACAACTCAAGCACTGGACCCTGGACCCCCACTGCCTCTCTGTCCCTGGCCCTGTTTTGGACCATCCCTGCTGTCTCCAAAATGTATCTCCTGCAGACAGCCACTAAAATTTTGAGCCTGTTTTATAACCTGGTTCTTCCTCCAGATCCCTTTACTCAGCCAGTGTGTCCTCCTGGGAGCCACGCGTCCTTAAGGAGTGAGAGTTTGCGGTAAGGATGGGCGAGTTACAGGTCTAGGCTTAAACAAACAGCTTATATTCATTTAAATTTGTATGCAAATGGTTGGAGAAGACTCCAGGCAAAGCCTCTACATGGAGGCAGACACTCACAAAGTGGCTATTATGATGACGAGACATTTCTTACTCAAGCAGAGCTCCTCACTCGGCACAGCTCCTCCTGGGATGTGTTGTCACTGTTACCAGACAGCGGTGACACTGCTTTACTGCTCCTGCCTTCAAACACAGGTGGCTGCTGCATAAGGGAGATAATAGCATGGATCAGATCGCATCTGATTACAGTACCTATCGTCAGCTCCTCGCAGGGGATACTAAAATCAGAAGGATTAGGAAATTCATAAACTTTGTATCACAGTTGTGGGAGAAAGACTGCGGAGGGGAAAATAGTTTAAGGTAATGTTTATATCCTAACAGGAGTGATAATATTATAAAAAAAATCTTCAGGGTAAGGTAAAACACAGTTGCTGCTTTCTGGGGCAAAGGCGTGGGTGTTGAGCAAAGAACTCATCTCCCAGGGAACATATCCTGCTAAAAGGAACAGAACGCGCAGTGGATGGGGCAGAACGAAGGTTCATTGGCCATGCCCTGTCGTACTCCCCTTGCAGGAGACAAGGACACAATGGTACTCTGAGCCGATACACTGCGTAACAGCTGTCCAACAAGAAAAATGGCAGATACTGTGCCAAGCACTGTGGCAAAATCGCTGTCCTAAGACGAACCTTGTCCATTATAATATTATAATATCAAAACACACCTCCATCCCAAAGTTACCCGCCTCCCAGGCACGACCACTCCTCATTAAGCAGGCACTCTGTGTTTTATTGACTATACCTTTACGAGAGAAGCAAGAGAATTTTACACCAACCAGTAACAAAGGTACGTATGACTAGAGTCACACAGGCTCCACCTAAATACAAAGAAATAGTATAAAAATAGGTTGTCAAGGGGATAATGTTAGGGAAGACTCCATTGTAACTTTTGGGATCAGCCGACAGGCTGAACCTGCCTTCTCCCCCATAGGGACGCCTATTGGGTAAGAACCTCTTCTATGCTCATTAAGTGTCAACTTACACTAGCAGTTACCAACAGCTAAAGACTGATTATATGCTGTTCTTCCAGTCAGTCTACTATCAGTGGCAATCTCTGATCCTTAAACTGTCACAACCTGTATTTCATACAATAAAATTTGCTTTGCATAAGTTTCTGGAAACTTGAATGATTGTAATAAGGGATTTGACTTGGTGCCGCTGTCAGTGCGGTCCTTGAACAGGTCAGTCAAATTGTCCTCTGACACAATGGGCTGCTTGGTAGTGTCCCCATACAGGACATCGGCAGGCTGTACGGGTGCAATGGCCTTGACTTTCTTGGGAAAGTGACAGGCTGACAAAATATAGAGGGTTCAAGGAAACCCCTCTTCTGAATGTGACAACAGTACCCACACAGCATCCCAGAGCTGCCTTCAGGTAAATGCATAACTGGCAACCCCGCTCTTTCTGAAGGCTGTGGCAAACCTCTTATGTGCTCTGATGAACTTAGACACTCCAGATTAGTAATAGCATAGCGCTATCTATTTAACAGTCTATAGAAAACATTCAGTAACTCAGACAAGAGAGTGTGAAAGATCTCTGCATATCAGAGCAACAAAAGCATAAATAATACAACAGACTGATCACCTCGTGAGCAATGATTTCCAAAAATCACCAAAAGTGCCAAGGCAGATTGATCAGTTTTGTTTCACTTAAAGACGTTTCAGAAAGAACTTGAAGTGAACGAAAACACGTGAAGCCAGCAACACTTCTGTGTGACTCGAGAAAAATGGAATGTATTTTTTTAGGATGGGAGGGGAAAAGAGGACGCATCATATTTATGCTCTACGTGTTTCCATGTTACTTGACTGCATAACAGATTCAGCTATGTGTGGTGGAAAAGTTAGTACAGCCTCACCCAGGAGGTTCCTGTCTGTTTTGGCAACATGTACAACACATTGCCACTGAAGTGCCCCCACACCACTCGCATCACTTTCCTTCCTGGAGCAACACTGACCAGTTCTGGAGTCTTTCACACCTACAGAGCCATTGCTGAATTACTCATCCCTGGACCACCTGGGCTGCATATTATCCATGCCATGGATGCCAAGCCAGGGTATGCTGAAGAGTACATGTGAGCTCAGACATTGCTCCACAGAAATAAAGGCCGGTTTTGGTGAATCTGTTTCCCTGTGGCTCATGGTTGGCATTAACAACCTGTTGGATGCAAGCTGGTCTCACACAGGGCTCCTTGGCTTTTGAAACTGGTGCAAGCAGCCTGGGTGAAGTCAGCTGTTGGCTATAACACAAGCTTGTATTTCAGATCCCATCACTCTGGATCACTGGGCTCATCTTCAAAGGTATTCCTGACCTCTGAGGTCTCCAGTGCTTACTGGTACCACCAGAGATGCATTTTGCAGATGTTTCAGAGCTATTTGATGATTTCACTTTACCACATGCAGCTAAAAACACAAAGTGGAGAGTCTGCAGGAGAGTGTGAGTGTTAACACCTCTCTTCCAGCATGGCATTAAGTAAGAAACAATGCAAAATCATATTCTGCACTGTTACCTAATGCATACATATCATACTGGACTATTACCATGATTCATTTCCTTTGTCATGTCTTCCTCTCTCATTTGATGTATTTTGTTTGGTCCCACACAGTGGCATGCAGCAAGCACAAAAAGCCCCCTGTGAATCCAGCCTGACTGATTAGGTGGAAGAAGAAGGTTATTACAAGGATTGGTAGAAGTTTAGGCTGTAAGTGCTGTGTAGATAGCACCTGTCTCTATAAAATGGTGTGGACAGTAATAAGGAATAAATAAATATATCTGCTAAACAAGATGGAAAGTTCAGGGTTGTTTATGTCCCATAAAAATAAATGAAATGGTTTGGAATCAGCATGAAGAGATCAGAAGATGGAAGACTGCTAATGAACCTGGACCTAATGGAGCGAGTCCAGGGGACAGACATGAAATTAATCAGAGGGCTGGAGCACCTCCCCTATGAGGACAGGCTGACAGAGTTGGGGTTGTTCAGCCTGGAGAAAAGAAGGCTCCAAGGAGACCTAACAGCTGCCTTCCAGCACCTGAAGGGAGCTACAGGAGAGATGGGAAGGGACTCTTTATCAGGGAGTGCAGTGAGAGGATAAGGGGTAACGGTTATAAGCTGAAAGAGGGTAAATTTACACTAGATAATAAGAAGAAATTTTTCACTGTGAGGATGGTGAGGCACTGACACAGGTTTCCCAGAGGAGCTGTGGATGCCCCATCCCTGGAGGGGTTCAAGGCCAGGCTGGATGAGGCTTTGAGCAACCTGGGCTAGTGGGAGGTGTCCCTGCCCATGGCAGGGGGGCTGGAACTTTAAGGATCTTTAAGGTCCTTTCCAATCCAAACCATTCTGTGATTCTATGATTCTATAACTATGAGCTATTTCTTAAATCCCCTACTGGAGTCCTTCAGCTCTGGCAGCAAATTCAGCTGCCAGACTGAGCTAGAAAGGCAAGCTGAACTGCTTAGAAATAGCTATGATTAATCTCAAGTGTGATGTTATGTAGTGCTCAGAGCAAGGGAAAGGGAGGCAGAACAGCTTTACATTTCCTGCTCTTCAAGGTGAATTGCTGTGTGAAAATCAAAAGGTCTGAACCAGCAGAGTTATCCTGGCACAGTGAGTCCTGGAGACAAGTGAGCTTTCCTGCTGGCTCATCTTAATGAAGGATCCGGTCACGAACACAGAAGTCCAAAACCCTGGTGACCATATTCAGCAGAAATGTAGTTCTCTAGGCTTAGCAAAGAGCCACGGCAAGTTTGTGAATCCTAAGGAGAAGGCAGAGCTCACTAGGAGAGTGAGCTCACTGCCCATCAGCCTCCAATATGTGACAAGGCACAGACTATCAGCTACCATGCGCTAAGCATTTCCATAATTATTAGGTGGGGTGAATGCTCCTAATGCTTTCTTCCTGTGGGGCAATTATCTCTTGGAACTGGCTTGTTGCTTATACAGATAATTTTATTTTTGGTAAGAAAAGGACTAACCTGCTTTGTGCTTAAATAAATAACATCTGCCATTCAGCATGCCAAGCACCAGCCGTGGAATGCAACAGATTTATGATTTACATAGATTTCTCTTATTTCTTCAAAGTTAGTCACTGACTACTAGCTAAAGGTAGCTCAGATCCCATTATTTTTTCAAATAATTCTTATAATTGGATTATTCCCAATGTGAATTACTCACTAAAAGGTTCACTCCCTTGCATAAGAGTACATTTTTCTTCTGCTTACTGACAATGAACAAGCATCAGGAAAATGTATGAATCTTAAAGAGAGTGAAGGAAAATGAAAAAGAAGCTCTAATCAGCTAGTTTGGATCCAGACTTGAAACAGCACGAAATCCAAGCATGTTTGGATTCAGAATTTTCATGTACACTCATCCGCGGTAGGCAGTATTCCTTTACTTGAAAAAGAATAGAGGTAATTTGGACTAGAAAATGCCTTCTCGGAAACTATTTTTCAAATGACACTTAAGGAACAGTGAATTCTTGCTGTGCAATTTGCAAGATAAGTGCATTTGAAACAATCCACCGATAAAACAGCATGATGAAAGATGGCAGTGAGTGACTGACTTCACACTAGCTGCAAAATCAGCAGCAGCTCAGGTTAACTATAAATATATTATTCTAGAAGAATAAATATAAGAGAGAATTAATTTGTAGAGACACCATTGTTTCTCCAGTTGCACACATGCACACACAGCTGAGAAATGCTGGAGACAAAGAGCCGGGAGAGGAGAACTCCTTCAGGGGAGAACTGTTCCCAAAAATATAGCCCAAGCCATCTCGCTTTGGGCAGGGTAGGAGAAGTCAATGAAGAGATCACAAGAGACCGACAAAAATAAAGGCTGGTGCACGAGGCTTCCCATGTCCCAGCTCACTACATCACTACAATGGGTGAGGTCCAGCCATGCACCACCTCTTGGGACTGGGCAGCTCCACAACTGGGCAGACAACACTGGTTACAAGTGCTATCACGTCCCATGTAGGAATCGGGTAGAATCCACTTGTGGAAGATTTCTGTAAGGAATCAGCAGGGTCACTGCTGCTTCCCTCTGAGAGGGAGGGAGTGCTGCAGTGGGGACAGCATCAGAACAGGAGGAGACCTACTCATGCCACTCTCTTAAAACCAGAAAGCCACTTATCTAAATCCATATTTCTATTAGGAGTGACTTCGTCTACCGGAGGATGTGGTTAGCCATGCCACTTGCCTGGTGGGTTCCCTTGTGTTACTCATGCCGTTGGGTGATCTGCAGAGGTGTCACAGCCCACAGCCCAGATCTAAGTAGCTGGGACACAGGATGATCACCCTTCACAGATGGAAGCTGTGGCTCCCACTTGCTGCTATTATGTAAGGAGATGGTGATTTGACGTGTTTGGCTTTCATGCCTTGCTCACAAGGTCACCCTTCTTTCTGAGTCAGTGAATTTCTAGAGCCAATTGATTTTTCTAAAGTGCAGCCTTGCACTGAGTAGGTTGGTTTTATTTTTGTTTATTTGGAACTTTTTTCCTATTTGGGAGTTGCCTCCATTCAAGCTGCATCTTGGCGACATTTAAAAACACTGCACACCACGCAGAATGAGATATTTGTTTTTCCTCTCAATGACTTGGTGGAGACAATCCCACGCCATTTTTTCCACAGTGTCATTGCTGGTCTAAGCACAGTCTGACCCTGACTGCTCATTCATGTCTCCAACACATCTTCATTTGTGTCAATGCACCAAGGGCTGACTGGGGAATCCACCCTGTGAGCTGAACTCCCACCACTGAAGTTTTGTGGCTCCATCAATGATCGTCAATGCAGTGCAGAGGTGAAGCTGGCAGAAGGAGCTCCTCCAGCTTCCACACCAGCTCAGAAATCTGTATAGCTATAGATCCTGAGAGACAGAAAGCTCTTTTCATGGTTTTCAGAAATACCATCACATGCTGTACTGTGTGTTCCACACCTAAAAGTAACCCTACCATCCCATCAAAAAGTTGGACCCTACTGAGTTTAAAAAATCCACCAGGAGATATGCTGCTGAGTTACCACCTTATTAAGTCCAAAGTGTTTGTCAAATTTGTTTTTGGCTGACAGAAGATTATCAAGTTTACAATTCCTTGGAGTTTCAGTCCAACATAGGAGGTATGAAGGCAACAAACAGCCCTGTGCACCAAATGGAGCCATGCAGTACGCCACAGACGTGGAAAAATATCCCCTATGTCCAAAATAATAAAGAAGTTCTATGCAGACAGTCCCAAAATTGTCATACAAGTTAAAGGAACCTTTCTATTTTACTAATTTCTAGAATTAGAAAGCAAAGCTCTGATTCCACCCTGGAGGATTTGTCCAAAAGACAGAGAATGTCAAAATCAAACTGATTTACTAGATAGGAGATTAATGGGCAAAGACCACGGATAATAGATAGGGCAGCTCATCGATCAGACAAGGGGAAAAAATACACTGCTGAAGGAATCCTTTCTTGTTCTGAGGACAGGAAGAAAGACAGACCTTGCAGCTATTATTGTCTTCTTTAAGTACAAATACTTCAGCGTCAAGATATGTGAGCAGGGTAGTTTTCAGCCGAGGGCCTCTCCAGAGAACTGAGTGCTGTTGTTAGGAGATGACTTTCAAACTGCTCCTTGAGTTTGTCTAACACACCAGAATATAGAACAAATGGACCCATGTAAATTTTATCAGGAGACTAATTATACATAGCACCTTATAGCCCTGTGTGCACATCAGAAATTTTCTCGTACAAATCCTTGCTTTCACTCTTTCTGTGACTATTATATATTTTTACCACCTATGGCTTTGCAGATCTGTGTGTGCTGGTTCACCCTCATGTGTATAAACACATGTATTTGTAGAGGAAAACTTCACATTCATCATGTATGTACTGTGATGGAACAGTAACAAGTGCATCATATTCCTGGAAATCACTTCCAAACATACACGGGAATGACAAGAATGTGATTGGAAGTAGTCAGCATGGATTTAGGAAAAGGAAATCATCCTTGAACAAGTCTGACAGCCTTCTACGATGAAACAACCAGCTTGGTGGATGGGGAGAAGGAGTTGACATTGTCTAATCTTGACTTGAGTCAGACTTTCAACACTGTCTCTGCTAACATCCTCACAGACAAACAGACGAAGACAAACCGATGAAGCATAAGCTAGATAAGTGGGCGGGGAGGTGGACTGAAAACTGGGTGAACAACTGGGCTCAGAGGGTTCTGATCAGCAGCACAAAGTCCAACTGGAGGACAGTGACTAGTGGTGGGCCCAAGGATTGGCATTGGGAATAGTACTGTTTAACATCTTCATCAGTGACCTGGATGATGGGACAGGCTGCACCCCGAGCAAGTTTGCAGATGATGAAGTGGGAGGAATTGTTGATAACACCAACAGTAGCCCTGCCATTCATAGAGGGACCTTGACAGGCTGGGGAAATGGGACAAGAGAAACCTCATAAAGTTTAACACAGGGAAACAGAAAGTCCTGTCCCTGGGTGGGATAGCTCCAGGCACTAGTACATGTTGGGGGACAACAGGCTGGAAAGCACAACACTCCTGAAAGATGACTAAATATTATGTTCATAGTAAAGAAACAAAAGCCAAAGCAGAGCAAGGACAGCAAAAGGGCATCTGGAGACTCCAAAACAAGTTGAGTCTTGACTTTCCTGCTTTAATACTCAGACAATTTTCCTCCATTAACTGGATATCAAACAGAGTTCTATTTTTATTTAAATGTGTTATCTAATCAGTAGAAGAATGTCAGTGACTGCTTAAAAATTCTAAAACAGACTGGTAGGAATGAGAGGGCGACATGACCTGAATTTCTGCTGAATCTACTGGTCTCCCAAAGGGCCTTTACCCAATATTGCCTCTCTTGCCATTAATTGGACATATGCTATTGACTCTGTTCTGACCAGGACACTTTAATTAGGAAAACAATCTTTTCTTCTTTCCTTTCCTATAGATGAAGACTGGGATATAGCAGAAGGGATATTTCACAAGGACACAGAAAGATTCAAACTAATAATTTTACCTCTATTAAAGAGAATAACTGCTTTTGAACTGTATCGGAGTAATATACAAGATACACCTGAGAGCATTTGGCTCTGCTTTCTATGGTATTGAGTTACTTAAGAGATTGCAATTATGGTTTAGATTAGCGAAACATTAACAGAGCTGAAATCATCCAAATGGCTAATTTCTTTTTGAGAAAATAATTTATTTTTCTTGAACTATCAAGAGACCAGTTGTTCCTAATTTTGTTTGCACTTCGGAGAGAACTGGAGCAAGTCTTTGAGGAGTTCACTGGATGAAAGTCTATCCCAGACATGAAAAATCAGCACAACAAGCTCTCAGTGACATCAAACATACACAAACTCAAATACTTGACTTTTACCGGTGGAGCGACCCATATCCAAAGTGTCTTTGAAAATCAGAAGTTGCTATATTTGCTGGTGTAAACCTGGAATTCGTGGGGTGTCTTCAATCTGCTGCATATTTAAGTGAGCTGCATGAACAAGAGGCAGAATAACAACCTTCACAGATGGCTTTACCTGCTCCTGTTGTGCTCCTCTGAGCTTTCTTTGTTATGGTTCTGCAGGTTTTCCTATTTGCTCTCTGAGTTCCAAGAGAATCCATATTCCTCTATGAAAAACCACAGTCCTCAAGCACTAGAGCCCAGGGGCAATGCCAAGTTAGCCCTTAAGATTCACATCTTTGCCAGCATGTGGAATTTACTGGTTTGCATAATGATCCCCCTATAGCCCTTGGAGCCTGATGCTACTCCAAATCGCGGAGGGCTCAGCAGGGCTGGGCTTTGCTAACTCTGCCTTCTGATCGCAGAACTCAAGAGATCCTTCAAACCATGAAGCAGATGCTTAAAAAAGGAGGCAATGGAAGAAGCAACACCTACCTGAGCCAGTCAAAAGCACTTCCTCTGCAAAGGAAGGCATCATTTATACACAACCAGTTCAGACCTGGTGGCTAAAGGTTGCAAAAGGGAGGGACTGCTTTTCTACGGATCTTCAGATCATCCAGAATTTTGGTTCCTGGTCTGACTAGGACTTTTACAGTCATGAAACACTGTAGCTGTTTGTATTGTAAGAATTTGTATGAACAACATGTCACCAGATTTAATGGTATTGTGTTTCTATGTATTTCTATTCTGAATGCAGTTGACTTGTGAAAAGGTTTAAGAGTCCTTTAGGGACTTATCCTTGTTGGTTTTACAGCGAAATACAATGAAAGATTTCATGCAACTCTTTTGAGTGCAGCTTTTTCTCAATACTGTGATATGGTCAATTAATTTTTAAAGCAGCCACTAATAGAGCTTGCCTGTAAACTAGATGTCAGTCTTAGGAGAACAAACAGTGACAGATTTTTTTCAATTAACCCAAGAGCAACACAGCAATTAGTGTATCAGTATTTGCTGTTGCTTTGTGTGTCCCCTAAAGTCTGAATCACTCTTCTGCTTTTCAGTTTGGATGTGTGCAAAAGATTTCCAAGCACTCACTGCTCCAGATAATAAACAGAACATTAGCTCAGAAGGAAAAGTTGGATTTTATTCAAAGTCCCATGTCTGCCCTGTTGTGTTGTTAAGCTCTCCTTTCACTTTTCAAAGACGTAGCTCACTAATGGACATCATTATCTGGCAACGTTTCTGAGTAAGAAGAATTTTTTAGTATAAAAGGGTTATTACGGTAAATGCAGGAAAGTATATTGATTAACATTATCTCCAGTAAATCCAGGAAGGGTGCTGGTAAGAAAACTACCAAGTAATTTAGCCAATCCTCAATACTATTCCCATTAGTATCATTGCAAAAGAATTTGCATAATTAGGTGCATATCTGTTCAGAAGAAACAAAAAGAGCCTAATTCTGATCTTGTACACGCACGTAGGTATTGGCATAATTCTATCAATCAACTTCATTGTTGTTACCCTTTACTTAGTGTACACCAGCATCAAACAAATAATGAGAATGTTATCTGCCACATCTCACATTGTTTTGTGAAGACTGCTAAACCACAGCAAAGAAGGTCAAGGAAATATGTCCACAGACACTATTTAGCCGGAGGTGCTCTGTTGTATGTACTACAATGAACAGAGTAGATATTATTGATACTACATAGCAGAGAGGTTAATCATAAACCACTATAGTCATTAGTATACTAGTATCATGTAACTTTTGTGTCAAAAATGTTTTAAACTCTTTTGCCTTTGGAAAAAAAAAGGCATTCTTTTATGAAAAGTTTATGACAACACATAAGAGCACATAAGAAAGACATGATTAGAAACCTAAGCAGCAGATCTCAATTCCAAAGGTCTTGCCAAACATTGCCAGGAAGGGTTCTAAGGTCTTCATTTAGCCTTAAACATCCACAGTATCAATATCCATACCTGAACTACTCTCCATCGGCTCTCTTTCCACTCAACAGAGAGAAACAGTCACTTGTAAGTTGTGACACATCTGGCATGTTTTCAGTATCTATTTTAGAATGAGCTGAAGTGCCCATTACTCTCACATTGATTATTAAAGTAGATTAGACAATGAGATCACATGTGTAGGTGTCTGTTTGGTCAGATGATGCCCACCTTTTAATATCATGGTGGAAAGGGGGATGTGGAGAAGTTACTGTTACAGTAGAGAACTTGTTTGAATCTGTAACACTGACTAATCATTAGCATGGGGAGAAGTCTAAGTTGTCCTTCACCAGGAAGCATCAATCAAAACATTTCTGTACAAACACAAGGAGTTTTGGACAGTCTGTTCCACCAACCCACCATTTGGCTTCTCCAGGCATACATATCTGCTGCCTCACTCATAATATAGAGCTGGCAAGACGCTAATATGAGATGCAAGGGAGGTTTACTGCGTCCTCCTCAGTTCCATTCCAGGGTCAAGAATAGACAAGACCAAAGAATTAAAAATCCTAAAAGAGTTCCGAAATACAATTCAGTGTGTAAGTGTCAGTGATGGGCATGTAGCTTCAGATATGTATATGAAAGCACATCCGCAGGATTTCGATGGCCACCATATGAAATTACTGAGTGGCCTTAAACATCCAGCCCAACCACCTCCTACACTCTCCCAGAGACAGTGGATATAGGAAGAAGTCCTGCATCAGTGAAAACATAAGGTTTAATATTTGGTGATTCTACAGGACCAGGAAAATGAGATTCCAGATCTCCAGCAGGGAAGTGATCAATTCCTTCTAACACTTTGACACCAAAAATGTGGTATTGTAGATGGAATTTCTGTGTTAGGCCTTTTTTCATGGGCTTCTAAAATGTGTCATTTATAAATTATCACTCCCTGAATGGCTTGCACAGCTAGACCCAGGTTGGTTAAGGCAATCATATTACCAGCAGATGATAAAATCTTACAACTCAGAAATTTTCTGTAGGCTTGGCAATTACTAAAAATAAGAGCCATCCCTGCACCAAAGCCCAGGACAATGTACAAACTTCTTAAATTGTATTTTTAGAGTCTTGGATCACGCATGGTTTTCCTGAACTTCCTCCTGTGGAACAGACCCAGAATGACTAGCAGCAGAAACCCATATCACACACCCCACGAACTCAAGCAGTGAACTGTTTTCCAGTGTCTGCAATGATCCGTGCTTCCAGGTGGCTGCTGGGAGAGCAAAGCAATGACAAGTCCAAGGAAAAAGGTTGGGGCTCTAGAGCTTTGCTGGGCATTGCGGCTGCTTCCCCAGCACTCTTGCAGATGGCATCATGTAGCTGTCATTTCTCCTGCTCCTAATTCCCACTAATGTATTGTACCAGCCACAGTGCACCTCATGCCGGTAGCCGTCCCAGGCTTCATTGTACTTCACAGCCTGCTGATTTCAGCACAGCCCAGAGAGTGCTGGACCTTGCACTTGGCCTCATTGAACCTCATGAGGTTCACGTGGACCCACTTCTCAAGCTTGTCCAGGTCCCTCTGGATGGCACCCTGTCCCTCGGGCAGGTCAACTGCACCACTCAGTGTGGTGTGGTCTGCAAATTTACTGAGAATGCACCCAGCCCCACTGTCCATGTCACTGATGAACATATTAAACAGTACTGGTCCTGCTATGGACCCCTGAGGGATGCTGCTCATTGATGATCTCCATCTGAACACTGAGCTGTTGACCACCACACTCTGGATGCGACCATCCAGCCAATTCCTCATCCACCAAGCAGTCCATCCATCAAATCCATATCTCTCCAGTTTAGAGAGAAGGATGTTGTGGGGGACTGTGTCAAAGGCCTTACAGAAGTCAAGATAGATGACATCTGCAGCTCTTCCCCTGTCCACTGATGTAGTCACTCCATCAGTCTAAATACGTAGACCGATGGCAAATACGATTCTCAAGAACCCAGCTCAGTGCCACTGAGTATATCAGAAATTGGGTCTTTCCATCTGTCATTATCTAAATACCTTAAAAACTCATTAACTTATTGAGTTGCAACTGTATGTGTCAGGGATGAATTCAATTCTTTGCCCTGAGATAAATTTTTCTCCTTCTGTTTATGTGACTGAAAACATTCAGCACAACATGACATCAGCTCTTATTCCCCAACGACCGCATTGATTTATGACAGTGTTTCCAGCAGAATGTTTCTCCTGCTATTCAAGAAGAGACAGAGATGATGAGCACATCAAAGACATGCCCTCATCTAGCACAAGGCAACAAACTTTACATAAGGCAGCACATCATTTTTGTTTCCCGTTTGCCACTCGTGTTCAGTAATGTGGCAGCAGTGGTGACAGGAGCAGTGAAGGTTCCTGACCCGTAACCTCCAGTCAGTGCTGGTGAACGCAGCAGAGAGGCTGTGGGACGATGGACATGCAGTCTCTCCAGGCAAAGTTATGCTCTCGAAAACCTTACTTACAGGGTTTAATTTGGCTGCATAGACAAGGAGGAGGGAAGGAGGTGTCTGAAGACCATAAACAGAGATCAGAGGGGAGATTCCAAGACAGACTTCACATCCTGCTGAAATACCATCAGTGAAATTGCTCAGGTTGGAAGACAGCACAAGACCTCCTCAGCACAAAGCTGCGGCATTCCTAGGTGTGAGGGAAGAATGCCGTCTTTCAAATCTAAACTACTGCTTCCAATAAATAGGTCTTCTGTCCAGCTCCTGATAAGATAATGATTTTGATATATTAAAGCTTCAAAGCTATAAATAAAGATCCCACTCCAACATGATATGGCTTCATATTCAAGGAATAATTAGTGCTCATAATGAGCACCCCACACAGGGCAGAGCTGTGGAATTCCTCAGTGACTGCAGGGGATCAAAGGGATCCAAACATATTTATTTCACACTTCTTTTAGTTCTTTTCCTTATTTACAGTGTTCTTTAAATCAAAATCACCAGTTATTTCCACACACATGTCGAAAAATTCTATCCATATTTAAATGCTTTGTCGTCAAGCATCTTTCAGTTTACTCTGTTTTGGAAATGATGGAAAAGAAACACTTCAATATAAGGCATGTTATGACAATTATTCTTTCTTCCATGCTCCCTGTGACAGCTCTGCAGGCAAGCATCAATCAGTAGATGTTTTCCAACTTCAAAGGCAGTGTTTGGCCTATGACATCTCACAGTTGCTCGTCAATCAAGAAATATTTGAGAGACAAGGCAGCATTTAGATCCTGTGGCTGCCCTTTTAAGCATCCTTGTTCAATAAACGATACAAGTAAATAGTGCCGTGCTTGGAGCTTCCAAAAGCCAAAACTATAAATTACTGATAACCTTTGGCAAAGCTTAATTTATGCATTCCCATTTGTGCAACAGTCATGTCTGACTGGATCTGTTTATGAGTGATCTCAGACTAATTTCTTCTTTAATTCCACTGATGCATGCAGTAATGCTCTCTGGTTTTGCTACTGCATCTAGCAAGTGAATCAGCCCCACATTATTCTCATCTTCCCTCCCACCCTTGGGTTAATTATGTACTAGAGGGAGATGAAGGTAGGAACTGGGACCAAACTGAAGCATTTCATTCCCAGCTACAGGTAGGTATAGACTGATCTGTTCCTTGAAAAGCAAATTTATACCATTTTTTCCTCACAAAGTTGCAAAGATCACAATGATAGTGAAGAAATATTGAGGTAAGGAAAAGAAGTAGTGGCCCATGTTACTTGCATGTTGCCTTTTCCATAGAAAACCAATGGTTAGGAATTTTTAGAGAGGAAAAATTAATGGAAGTTTGAAACCCACCTAAGTTAAGCAGTTGTAGATCTTGGTCTCCACCTCCACAGTTTCCCCAGGATTAGAGAGATCCAGATAAGATATCTAAGAACCTTCCAGGGTGGGTCACATAGGACTTTTCCTATGTAGCTCTTCCAATTATTACAATTTTAATCCATTTTAATCCTATGGTTAACAAAATAAGACGTGTCCTTTTGCCCTAAATCTTATCTGTATATAACATGGGGACCTGATTAAAATAAGGGAGCACCATTCCTAGCAAGAGGTGGACATTGTTAGTGAGAGCGGGACCACTCTGGGTGTGTTGAGCTTTGGGTTTGCTGGCTGCTCTTCAACAGCACTGCAAGGGCCAGGCTGTGGGTTGCTGATCCAGTGCCAAATCTGGGGCAAGAGTTTTCCCTTGT
This sequence comes from Syrrhaptes paradoxus, assembly GCA_013400615.1. Taxonomy (NCBI): domain Eukaryota; kingdom Metazoa; phylum Chordata; class Aves; order Pterocliformes; family Pteroclidae; genus Syrrhaptes; species Syrrhaptes paradoxus. The sequence continues at coordinate 177,109 of VZTO01011344.1, read as the reverse complement.
CACTTCTCACCTGTAACTCTGGGGGAAAGTCTGTGGGAGAAGTGGAGGCAGGGAGGCTACGTAGAGTCCAAGGGAAAACAAGGGCTTTTACTCCGCATGCAATGTCATCAACCTGGCATCAGAGATGTTGTTTAGGCTAATAATGGCTTCAAGGTTGGGGACATGAACTCACCTCTTAAAAAAAAATTGAAATGTTGTGTTACCCTTCCTACTTTATTATTTTAAAAGCCAAAACGTTCATTTCTTCCACCCTGGAGGTGTCCACAGCCTCCTCACAGCTGGTTTCTCGTTGCACTAGGGGATGTAAAATAGCAGATCAGGGAGCAGCTGGGAGGAGTCACTTCCTCGACGGTTTTTGACTGTACCAAAACCAGCAGCTGCACGCTGTGTATTCTCACAGGAGGCATTTCTGCCCATGCACCACTCACCTGCACACCATTCACTGCAGCAACACAGGTCAACTCGGGAGTCTCAAACAGCAACCTTTAAAAGCCTTCTGAAATGAATTTTCTCCAGCAGCTCCCCCAGTACACCTCGGTGCCTGCAAGGCATGAGTGCAAGGTCAGCGCCCTCCGCCAGAAACCTCCACTCTTGATTTCCTCCTCCTGAGCAATAGGCAGGAAGGGCAGAACTCTGACATCCTCTCTAGGGGACTTATCTTTCACTATCTTCCCTTTAACCAGACTAGAGCTGCACGTTTCAAAAAGCTGATTTTGAGGCTCTGACTGTGAAGCCTTGACCCATCTGAAGTGAGGGTGACAGAAAATTTGAAACCGGGGGCTATTTATTTGTAGCACAAATTTAATCATGCATGACACATCCTCACTGACATGGATGTCTCCCATTGTAGCTAAGATTCAGAGGACTGTGCTGTAATCTTTAAATTAAATGCAGTTTTTTATGCCAGAACACAGTTATCCTATTAAATACATCCCATGAATGAATAAGCCAATCACATGCCATACACATCTGTTTAAACTCTCATCCATCAGTCACGTCCAGCAGGCAAAATGAGCTCTCTGCCAACTAATTACAGACCAAATATCACTCTGGAATTACTCATCTACCAATTTTAAATAAAGGATGAACTCTGAGAAAATTGTTAGCAACCAGCACCTAAGACCAGTCAAGTCCACTGAATAAATCATTCCTGATTAATTTTTTGCTCAGCAGCACTATAGTGCCAAGGATGAGTTGTTGGAAATTGGAAATAATTAGTGAGAAACTTTAGGATAAAATATTTTTTACCTGAAACCCATTTTGGAGTTCCTTTAACCACAGGTCTATCCAGGGAGCAGATCTTGCTAAGAAGGCTTTGCAAGAACTTTGATTTTTATTGCATTTTAATGTGATTTTAAAGCTCATTAAAGTAATTCCTTTTGTGCTGCCAGCAATGAAAGCCTTAATGTTAAGAGTCCCCTGGAGTCCACAGTACAGATAAGCACCGTTGTTCTTCACTAAGCTCAGCCTCTTAAGCTACCAGCTCACAGAATAAAACAGAAGCTTGCTGCCAGCAGCAACTTGGAAGCCAGATTTCTAGATAATGCGCTTGCAGCAAAGACATGGCCCTTTCCGTACAAAAATGCTTTAGACATAGAAAATAAGAAGCTGTGTGTTGTACACTGTCCAGGGTGTAACACTGAATATGTGTTGAGCATTTCTTAATATCACTTCTTCCATCTTTTATTTACCAAGAGTTCAGACAAGGAACATCCAGGTAACATTATAGCTGCTTACACATTTGCAATGCAATGATGACTGCGTATTTTAAAAAAAACATAATTAACTTTCAAATATAAATTCTCTCTTAAAAAAAAAAAAACTCTTGGAGCCTCTGTACTTGATCAATGACTCCATATCAGATTTGTTCAATTTGCAAGTAAAATTGACTGGGTCTTATTCCTAGCTGACAGCATATTTAGCAGAGGATCGGGAAGTCAAGTTCGTCGGTTTTTATTGACTTGCAAATCACCTACTAGTAATAACGATTTTGTGACACAAAACCTAAAATAGATTGCAACGCATCCTCATTAATCTTCCACAGAAATTAAGAAAATTAAACTTCAGGACTTGATTTAGCAACTTAGAATATGTCAGCATAGGTGGACAATCTGTTGAGTCAGCCAGAGTGTGGGTTAGAGTTTCTTTATCTGCAGCTGTACTAAAATGAATAATTACAAGTTTAATTGTTCAATAAACCACTGTCCAAATAACAATTCTGCATTTTCATTAAAGCATATTATGAATGCCTGAAAAATACATTCAGCTAAATTTAAGGAGGCAATTTTCAAAGGCGAGGTTGGAAAGTCTTCCAGCTCTTGTTTCTCAATGAAAATCAGATATCTGCACTGACGGTCCTGTAATTCTGTAAAACATTTCATCTTGCCTTTATTATTAGGACTGGCAATCAGTACGAGGCTTTTAATCTTTGTGGGTGCAAAGGAGTGCTTAATTCAGCAAGAACCTTAAATGGAAGCAACAAGATCTTTCTTTCCTTGCACATGCTGCAAACTAGAGAAGGCGCCCTATCCCCACGGGTGGGGTTAGCCACACTGCGTGGGCTCCTCTCCAGCCTCAGAGTCAGGACATCTCTGCTTATTCTCAGGTCTTCTGCGTGGGTAGAGACCACATAGGCTGTGGGCAGTGCAACAACATTGTCTGCACATGTTGGCACAGTCGCAGGCTTGCTTTTGACTATGGCCAGCTAGCCCTTGACCTCAAAAGACATTCTCATACAGTTTCTGGATCAGTTAATATAAGAGAAATCACTTTGGACTCTTCCCTAGGAGGGGAGTGCACAGGAGAACACACGTCCCTCATAGTCAGAAGATGATTTATTGGCTGGGCACAGCGGTGAGGAGATATTTTATTTTGACGAATAGCTTTGGAGTGTCCTTCCCTGCCCATCACACCAGACTCCCATAATTTATCCGCGACTCTAAAGACCACAATGCCCTGGGTCCTGGACTACTGACTGACTCCAGCCCATGCTAGCATGTGTCAAGACAACCCTCATATCCTTTCACTGTACACTGTGCTACCAGGCAATCCCCAAGAGCTAGATTTGGGAGCTCCCTGCCACCAGAGCCACCCGAAGGAGGACCCTTTGTTTAACATATGGTCTTCAACAGGCATCTAGAGTGCAGTACGACAGTGGGGAAGTTTTCCCTTCTCAGAGATGCTCTTGATATCTCTGGAAACATTCTGGGCAGACCAACACATACCTTTTCCCACCAACTATTGGACAATAAAGTTGCTACTGCTCCCTGATCACTCTTCAGAGGCATGTTCCTGAGTGTTGAAAAGAGGAATTTAGATGTCTTCCAAGAGACACTCCAGTCGAATTTCATAAATGCAAATGTCAATGTTCCAGCAGTGAGCAATATTGCTGTAAAGCGAAAGCAAGAAACACTTTACAACCAGCTTTACTGCTGTCTTTCCCAAAATCATCATATAATTCCCAACTGGGCAGTTCTTGTTATGACTGTATCAGAGAGATGCAGCTCATCTGGTCTGTTTGGACTGTGGAGCTCCCCAGGTGCACAGAGCTCTGCGTATGCCCCCTCTCAGTAGTTTGGCACCTACTTCTACTCAAACCAGACCCAGAAATTAGGTGAAAGAGCACACAGACCCCTGAGAGACCTGATCAGATCAGCACATGCTCTCAAAGCGTCCCTAACGCCCCAACAGCCTCCTCATAAAGTACAGGTGGAACTGCTTGAAACACAGGAGGAAAGAGGGCAAACGACAGCATATCGCTGACATTTTATATAGCAGCTTCGTGCTCCTGCATTCACCTCGGGGGGTGAGAGACCCCAAAACACCTGCCCTGCTCAGGCTGGGAACACCACTCTCTCACAAGGTGTGTCTTTGAGTCCCTTTGGCTGACCTGAGCACAGATCTCCTACATCCTGGGCAACCCCATTAACCCTTCAGCTATCCTAAGAAAGGTCATCAACATCTCTTCTTTAACAAGGCTCGTTCTTTTCCCATTACTGATTCTGGAGGTGTACATCACACACACAGGACTTCATCAGAACAGAAATAAATGTAAGACCTTGAACATAAGTGCGTAATGAGAAAGCATATATTTTTCTTAATTGAGTAATAGGACCATCAGCGTTAATAACAGCATTACTGTAGACATTAATATGTTAGGGTATAAAATGTCTCTATACTAAATCACAAGGGTATCTTAGACAAAGATGTGTTCTCCAGACAGTAAATCTTACAACTACTTGCACTTGCAACTTGTGCTAAGGATTGTAACAAAGGATTAATGTAAGTATACTAATAGCTCTTGCAATACGATACTCAAAGAACAGACTACACTACCCACTGGAGTATATAGCTATTGCCTGTGTCCTACAAATTTATATGGAAAATGCATGATTTAGGGATAAAAACAATATTCTGAAAAGCTTAGAAAGAGAGAACTGATTGCCCAAGATGAGATCTCTGATATTTGTCATTTGGGAGCATGAGTGATTGCACCGCAAGGATTTTCCTTGGTTAATGCGCTTACTTGATGCTAGTGCTAAACCTGTATCTAGTTTCCACTGGGCATGTGCCTATTTTTTCCATATTGCCATAAGAGTGCTGAGGACAAACCTAATTAAGGAAAAAATATTATCCTACAGCTTATCTATTCGCTACTAATTTCTAACAAAGCGGTCAAGAAGAACAGGAAGATGAGCCTCTGTAATGCTGCCTAGACTTTGTTCACTATGGGAGAAGAAAAAATGACTAATATTTCAATCTCCTGTCCTACTGAATATGATTGTTCTTACTCAGTGTCTTGCTTCTATAATATATGAGATAAGCTAATCTGTTTATCACTACGGGAGGATCATCCTTGCAATAACTCTTACACTGAAAGTCATTTATATGCACGGATGTCTCAGTGTGCCTCCCCAATCACTCCTGGACTATGGCCAGCATCCAGCACATAAATACATAAGCTCCCCTTGCTCATTTTGGCTGTCATCAAAGAAAAATGGCAGTAACAACCATTTAGAAAGAACTTGTTTTCACACATACTATAAAGTTTGTGGTTTGAGGGAATCAGTAAAAACCTTCTTGCACCCTTTTATATTCGCAGGACGAGGGTGGGATTTTTGGTTGTTTATTTCACTTTTTTTGTTCTTTTTCTGATATTAAACACTTCAGTTCCCACCATGTCCCAGAGCCTTAGGTTAAATGGGATCCTAAGCTAACATGGAGATGACCTGCACAGATCAGAAACAGTCACCTGGAGAAAAAGCAGTTATCTTTTTTTTTTTTTCAAGAAAATAAAAATCCTAAAGATTTTTATTTTTATTTTATGGCATTGGAAAGCACACAAAGCTTCAGGACAACTTTGGTAAACAAAGCATCTAAAGCTGCATGTGTGGTCACAAAACTATGTTGTTGATCCAAGCTCAAGCATGGGTGGGAGCAGTGAGGATGGGAGATGCCTGTTGTGTGAAGGAGCAGCTCAGTCACATGCAGGGAGCTTCTCTACAGGATGGACAACAGTCAAGTGGAGAGCGTATGGGTCAGGCTTGGAAAAGAGGCCAGGAAAGGCAACACTGTGGTGGAAGTGTGTTACAGACAGTCAGATCACATTTGGAAGTGGAAAAGCCTTCTCTAAACAGCTCTGGATCACACCCCCTTGTTCCCATCAGAGACTTTAACCTCCCTGCTATCTGCTGGAAGAGCAACATGGTGGAATTGAAGCAGTTCAGGAGGTTTGTGGAGTGTGTCAGGGATAATTTCTTGATAGAGGCAGTGGATGGGTCAGTCAAGGGTGACAGCTGGATCTGCCACTCGTTGCCATGAAAGGACTGGCTGGGGATGCAATGATCATCACTATGCCTGACTCTAGTTACCATGGGATAGCAGAGACCTGATCAGCTTTGTCCAAGGCAGCTGAGAGAACTGGCCAATGCCACAGTCACAGTCATCTTTGAAATTTCTATAAATTTCTATAAAATAGGAGAGTTCCCTGATGACTGGGGAACAGCAAATATATCACACTTATCTTCAAAACATGCCAAAAAAGGATGATTTGGGGAACAGGAGGACAGCCAGCTTAACTTCAAAACCTGAAAAATTCATAGAGCAAGTCCTCCTGGAGCAAGTCTCCTTGGAAGCTGTGTCCAGGCAACTGAAGGAGAAGAAGATGAGTGGGATTGAGCAGAGGTAAATCACACCTGACCAACCTGACTGCCTCCTACAACAAAATTACTGGGTCTGTAGATGAGGGGGAGCAGTGGATGTCATTTACCTCAACTCTAGGTAAAGCTTCCATCACTTTCTACCATAATAGTCTCATACCCATTGGGAGAAGCCACAGAAACTCTTGAGGGCAGGGCTGTCACCCAGACAAAACTAGACAGGCTGGAGGATGTGGCACACAAGAACTTTATGAAATTAAAAAAAAAAATTGCAAAGTCCTGATCCTTGAAGGATAAGCTGGAGACTAATGGGCTGGGGAGCAGCTCTGCTGAAAAGGCCTTGGGGATCCTGGCAGATGACATGCAAAGAGATCAACAGCCTCCTGGGTTGAACAAACAGGAGCAGAGCCAGAAGATCCAGGGAAGTGATCATCCCCTTCTAGATGGCACTTGTAGATCATATCTAAATCACAGTGTCCAGTTTTGCACATACACAGAGACACTGATAAAGAAAAAGAATTCCCCATGAGGACCGCTAAGCCCCAGGACAGGTTGCCCAGAGCGGTTGTGCTGTCACTGTCATTGGAGTTTTTCAAGTCCCAAATGGCAAAAGCCCTGAGAAACTTGGTCTGATGCCTGGGTGACCATGCTTTGAGCAGGAGGTTGAACTAGAGACTTCCCAAAGTCTCTTCCAACCTGCTTAATTTTGTGATTTGAATGAGACAGAGAGAACCTCAAACAATACACATCATACAGACTAATCCACACGGTAACGATAAATTCATGTATATTATGATGATTTGTCTCAGCCCTTTTCATCCTTTTTCCCTGACTGCTCTTCTACTGGGGAGCTGAATATCTCCTGTAGCCATGAGCCATCCCCAAACAAAAGAGAATCACACCCAGAAACATCGAGGATGTGCTTTACACTTTTGATCACAGCTATACATTCAGGAGTACGTCTTCCCTGTTGGGAAGACCACAGCTGCTGCTGGATTTTTTTCTATGCTTTTTTTCCCCACTCCCTCCTCCTCCACCCCAATTTCAAATAGCTCTTTACAACATCAACCATTTAGCCAGGAAAATTTGTTCCACATCTATAGGCTTTTCCCAGAGTCAATGAATAAGTTGAATAGTAATACAAGGGTTATTCATCAATAAATACAGTATTTGCCATTATGTCTAACTCTGACTGTGTATGAATAATGAGCATTTCAATCACACAGCAACTGGAATTTGAACTTTTTGTGTATGTATATCAGCACATCAATTTAATAGTCTTTAGCACAGATGCCTCCAGCTTATGAGCAACATACACATTTGCAAGGGACAGTCACAGTTAGCAGTAATGGCTGGTAGATGAACCACAGCTACTCTTGCATTGAAATTCTCAACACAAACTGTATTACCAACATACATAAGTAGGGGTTGCACAGAATATACCCTCCCCTTTATTTGCATTTAATCGGTATTCCTGAGGTTGACTTAAATCACGTCACACTCATAGCTTCATAACATGAAAAAAGAAATCCAGCTTTTACATTGAAAAATAAGATTATTTTATATTCTTCCCTGCAAGCAGTAAGAGAGCTTCCCATCAAAGGCTGCTGAGCTGCTCCTGCTGAAAGCTGCTGGGTGAACTAATGAGGATATCAGCTCATCTTAGCGTTGCTCCTTGAAAGCCCTTGATGCAATCAGTACAAAGGCTTAAACTGTGTTTTACCCCACATTATCTAGCAGTGGTGATGGCTACAAGCTGCTCCTACGTTAAATAAGCAGAAAGTATGGTGTGTGTTGTCACACTGTCTCTGCAGGCTCAAAGGAGGCAGAGGGAGCCTGCAGACCCAATCTTCAGCTTTATTCTGAGGGCACACAATGAAAATTGTATAAATGTCACTTTTGTAATCCTACAATTATACACCAGATGTGCACTCAGTTAACTGACTCAAGGCTGAAAACTCCTATAAATTACAGCATACAATAGCTCCAAATAAGCTAAACCAGGAGGAGGTGGTGGGACACAGGGAAGACCAACCCTGCCACAGAAGCCAGGCTGTTGTGCTGGGATATGCAGATAGCCTTGCTGTCCTTTCTGGTGCATACCCTAATTTGGCATCTCAGAGCCAGACATACGTCCTGTGTTCAAGTCTTCTGAGCAGATTATTTGCCATGACAAAAGTATCATTTACTGTGTCCAGACCTATTCAGAGAGAAACACCAAATGTTCTGTGCAACCAAATACTCAAAGTCCCTGAACCTGTCTGTCCGTTTTGCACTCTAAGAATTTTTGTGTGGTTATTTATCCTGATAAAAGTACATCTGACAAAACTATTCTCATGGGAATGGGCGAGAGCTCTCATTTGGTAAACCTTTCTATTCCAATAGAAAGAAAGAGATGCTCTATTCAAGGAGCACGATATTTTCTCCTCTCATACATAGTAACACCTGCATTGGAACTGTTCATGAATGGATATTATTGATTCTTAACAAGTTCACATTCAAGGTGCATTCATCCCAAAGTTATGGCATTGGAAAAAAGGTGCAACACATGTTCCCTGCTGCAAAATGCCAGTCTTTCCCATTTCAAGACCTGAACACTGTTATGCAATAATTTACCTCATCAAGGGTGAGCTTAACTGCTGCTGAGTTCATTCATTCTGCACAGCACCCATTTCAGAGTCAGCTTGGAGCAGCTACCACCTGAGTTCAAACATCCCAAAATGAGATGATTAGTGGGCACCAGCCCATCTTCAATGAAGAGCAACTGCTGGCTCATGTCAGGCTGTTAAAATTAGCCATACTTAAGGTTTCTGAAATCACAACTCCTTGCCTTTATTTAGTTCATTAGTTTAATGTAACTCTGTGTCAAGTGAGCCAGGGACACTGATCTCATCACTCCCGGGTGCTGCACAGCTCCACTCCCATTCTAACCAGAGAAAACAAGTTTCCATCCATATGTCCATGAATATATATTTTATAACACATATTTCATAGACTCATTAAGGTTGGAAAAAGACCTCAAGGATCATCAAAGGAATACTGGAACTGCCATATTTGATCAGAGGAATAATTTATCTCATCCAGAACCTTCTTCCTAACANTTCATAGACTCATTAAGGTTGGAAAAAGACCTCAAGCATCATCAAAGGAATACTGGAACGGCCATATCTGATCAGAAGTGTAATTTACCTCGTCCAGGACCTTTTTCCTAAAGTTCACAGGCTTCTGAGAAAGACACAAGAAGCCCTACTGGCTACTGTAGGGGAAGAGAGGACACCCAGGAGAAGTTTCCTGCTAATGTTAAATACAGTGTCAACAGACAGCCCAACCCGCAGCCTCCTGCTCATGAGATCTGTGAGATAAATGGCAGCAGTGTCACTGAACAGACCTCTCATTAGCCCAGTGTTGCTATCATGTGAGTTAGACGAACCTGGATTGTTTAGTGGACTTTATGTCAAGAGCTAGAACACTGAAGCCATAAGTGTGTAACTCAAGTCAGTCCTACAGTTACAACTGTGGTGTAACTGGGTATCAAGGCTGTGGCTACGTGCACCCCTAATGCACCTAAATCACTAATTCACTGCATGTCCAGAAGATTCTGAGCTCATTATCTGCAGGGATGAGACAATGGACTGGCTTGAGACAACAGTCTGACCTGAAACAAGGTGATTTACTGCCCTCCTAGAAACCCTTGCAGCTAAACTCTTGACTAACTCAATTTCAATTTCAGAGACTCTTCCTGGCAGCTCCTGCCTGTGCCGAGACCAATTTGCTTGTTGCAATGTCCCAAGTCACATCCTGGGGTGGTGAATCTGCCCTTCCCAGAGACTTCCCAGGCAGTTCCTGCTACAGAACTGACCTAACTGTACATAGATAAAACACATTAGTATACAGCGGTGACTGTGCCTGCAGGTGCAAAAATAACCACTCAGGTCATTCTTCTGTGCGTAGTTAAGATAGTCCCAAGGTATTTTGTACATAGTTTAACATGATCAGGAGCACAGGATCACTCTTGTGCTGGAGAGGTCCCATAGGACCATTAACATAGGACACTTCAAGACACACTTCACATGTAAGCTCTAGTTTGTGCCCTGGATGGACTGGGGACGGTGGTGAGGAAGAATGCCTACAGTGACGCTCCATAGTTTGTTCCTCCATAAAGGACAGTGATGGTATTTTGAAGCTAAAAGGCAGCAATGTGTATAGAAGTACCCAGATCATAGAATCACAGAACAGTTTAGGTTGAAAGGGACCTTTAAAGATCATCTAGTTCAATCCCCCTGCCACAGACAGGGACATCTTTCACTACATCTGGTTGCTCAAAGTCCCATCCAACCTGACCTTGAACACTTCCAACGATGGGGCATCCACAGCTTCTCTGGGCAACCTATGCCAGTGTCTCACCACCCTCATCACAGAACTCAACTTGTCAAAGCCTCTTCCAGAGCCTTCTCTGGGCCTCACAGTGGGTAAATCCTTCCTGCTACCTTCCTGTGTCTGAAACTACCAGCTCCCACACTGAAACAACCTACACAACATTTTGCACCAGGAGGTGCTGGTCCATTATTTTCCCACGTGAAAAGAACAGAATAGAATAGAACACAACACAACACACCCACAGGGATCATCCAATCCAACTGCCTGACCAATTCAGGGCTGACCAAAAGTCAAAGCATGTTGTTATGGGCATTGTCCAAATGCCTCTGCAACACTGCAAGGCTTGGGGCATCGACCACCTCTCTGTGAAGCCTGTTCCAGTGTCTGATCACCTTTGTGGTAAAGAGTTGCTTCATAATGTTCAGTCTAAACCTCCTCTGGTGCAGCTTTGAACCATTCCCACATGTCCTATCACTGGATACCAGGGAGAAGAGCTCAGCACCTCCCTCTCCACTTCCCCTCCTCAGGGAGCTGCAGAGAGCAATGAGGTTGCCCCTCAGCCTCCTTTTCTCCAAACTAGACAAACTGAAGGTCCTGAGCCGCTCCTCACAGGACATTCCTTCCAGCCCTTTCACCAGCTTTGCTGCCTTCCCCTGGACACGTTCAAGGGCCTCCACATCCTTCTTAAATTCTGGGGCATTCAGACTTTGTAAAGTATCATTTAAGGTGTTATCTATTAGAGCCATTTCTATAAAGAAAGGAAGAATAGCACAGATAGCCTTAAGCCCTTCTAGATGCTGGGAACCCCAAGTGGCACAGCATCGACAGCTCTCCGATCCACGCACAGCACACTGTGCAGATCTCATCCACAAAAGAGATTCTCCCATTTTGGTAATTTGAGCTATTTTATATTTTTTTCCCTTTATTTTCACAAGGAAACAACTCTATTCATCATTTCTACTGTCAAACAGGAAGGATGTTCGCATGAGAAGTTCTTGCTGCACTTTTTAATAAAGGCAAGGCCACGCAGGCGGTGTAATCACCAACCAAGAACTGCCCGCAGGCTCCTCCGGGACAGCAAGCTGGTGACGTTAGGGATCCGTGCAGCACGACACACACTGTGCGTGCAGCACAGTGCAAGCCAGAGCCCCCCACACCCGGGAGAGCCCCTCCACCTGACACCCCCGGGACAGAGGCTCTTCAGTCCTCCCTGCAAGCACCACTGGACTGCCCTTGTCACGAGGAAAGCCAGTGCTCCTTCATCTTTTATAGGGCTCCTGCCTCCTTTGTACTGGAGCTTTCATCTGCATGAACATTCTCCTTTTTCTCTAGGGGGGTGGAAGGATTGTCTCACCGTGTCTGCTCTAGCATACAGAAACATGCCCCTGTGCAGCTTGGAGCTCTGCTGCCAGACTTCCCCGAGCAGACTGGCATGAAATGTTTTAGTCAGATAGTTTAATTGTCATAAATTACAAACTCAGATATTCTCAGCTACTCAGTGTCAAGTCTTATTTCCACTTTTTTTGTTGTTTTTTTGTTTTTTACTGGAACATTTGGAATTTTCTATTACAGAAACAAAGTTTTGAGACTTATGTTTTACCTAAATGTAGTTTTTCAACTGTTAAAAAAGGAAAGGAACTGTTCCAATTGACATGAAATCTGTTTGGTTTTACTATTGGGTTTTTTTCCTTTGGATCAAAAAATAAATTAATTTTAGAGACTTTCACTCAGGCCATGAATACAAAAAATCAGCAGTTTTCACAATTCTGCCCCTCAGGACAAGAACGGTTTCCTTCTATAGCAGGAATTGACCACCAAGTTTTCATACTCCAGTTAACTCCTACCAGAATTAAATGAAAATTGATTTTTCTCTCGCTCCACTGCCTTGCCATGTTACTCTCCCAGCTTTGCTTGGCAGCATAAAGAAGCTGTTCACATTTAGTTGCTCTCAGTGACTTAGGAAATTGTTTTATGATGCAATATTACAGTTCTGCCTGCAGAATTGCTCTCATTCAAGCTAGTTACCTAGCTGGCCTTTGTATCTGCAAAGCTAGAACACTCATATTTGGTCTTCCATCAATACACATTGAAATAACATTAGGTCTGTTTGTCAAGCAGACAGGTCTTTGCTGATGTAGTGGTCTCAGTAACCAGAAGATACCAAGACCTCCTAGGCTAGGAAACACTTTAGAAAGTGTTTTCTGACAGATTCATGAAGAAATTGAAGTTTTTAACCAATTTTTCCCATGTTGCATCTGCTATTTAAACCTATTATCTGTGCTTAACACAGAAGCAGCTGAAAAAATATTTGGCTCTAAAACAGCATTAGGAAGTTCATCACATCCTTTTGAATTGTTCACTGTCTCCTAAATCTGCCTGCTTGCTGCTGATGATCCGGCTGACAGCTGATCTGTCTGGGTGGCGGACCTGTCCAAGGACCAGGCAGCGGCCATCATGTCTACCCTCACAAATGCACTCCCAGAAACAATCCACATGCCTTTCTCCTGGTGCCCTCAGTGTGTCAAAGGCTTCCTGGAGAAGGCAGGTGATCACTTCAGCTACAAAACATGAGGCCCTTCCTCTCCTCCCAAAAAGGGAGAGAAAGTAGAGAAGAAGGAAGCTCCTTCCCATCACTAATCCAATTTCAAGGAAGGTAAAAGTTACAGCTTTAAGCTAAAAACTGCTGTAGGTTCTGTTTATACACCTGCCACTGAGTAATGTGATTCTTGGCTCTGGTGGATAAAATCCCACTGACCCAAAGGGGAAGATAAGATACCAGTCCAGGTTTTAAGAGATTTCAGCTGAAGCCAATAACTATCCTGGCTGTGTATAACTGATAGCCTGAGCCCATGCTCTCCTTGAATCTAAACTATTTCAATATGAAATTCACTCTCGGGTATCGGTTTCAAGCACATTCTGAAAAGAACAGAAACTGTTTACCCTGGTCTACTCGTTAGTGAAAGCACAATCCCATCTTCTCATCGTTTAGGTGCCCATAAGTGTCCCAGGCATTATGTGAAGCCCACGCTGCCAACCTACCTGTACGCAAAGCACAGTCTGGTGTGTAAGTGAGGATGCCTCCCTGTATTTTGTCTTGCTCTCCAAGTGTTTCTGAGGACAAAAGGAATTGTTCAACTTCTCCTTCTGTGCCTGCTGTCTGTAAACCCAGACTTTATCTCCTCTGTGGAGAAAGCTGGCACACAGGAGGGAAATATCCCATGCACTGCCAGCTGGGTACAATTCTTATTTAGGATTTACATTCCTAGACCCAGATTAACCTTTTCCTAAGCAAATATCTTGTCTAGCTACAGGGGGAGATATTTTTTGCTGGAACTTCTGTAATGCAAACAAATAGTAACAAAATGCTATCTCTGTATCATTAACACAAGAATGGCCATTTAAAAGATTTTTTTTCAGCTGAATCATACACACACATGTATCTTTTCTGTTTTTCAAGGAAGCAATGTGTAAATAACTAAAGGTATTTCAAAGGCATTTAAAATCATAGAATTATATGATTTCAAATGCCTTTGAAATACCTTTAGTAAACAAAAAGGATTTGCCTTGGTTGAACGCAGCTCTATAGAATAGCATCCTGAAATCCTCGGAAGCCTAGGACCTCTTCCTCTCACCTTTGTAACTGTGAGTGACTTACATGAGCATCCTGACTATGGTTTGCTCCAGCCTCTTGTTTCAAATCATGATCATTTTATTCAGAGTCAATGACAGGAGGAGCCCACCTTCTCTCCAGAGGGATAATTTATGAAAGTTAACATGCAAAAATTTTGGGGTTTTTTAATTGTTTTCTTCATGCTAAATTACACAAGTCTGCAAAGAAGACAGGAATCATTAAAACTCTGAGATGGAGAAGAAGCATTAGATTTAATCCCTTCCCATATCAAATTTCTGTACTGTATATTTCCTAAGTGATTCAATGTCAGGTGATGAGCTTTACTTGTCAGGTTATTCGAGGCTCATCAGGAAAAATGTTATATTTCCATTCCTTAACTTAATCCCATTACTCCTTAATTTAATCCTATTACAAACAGGATTGTTGCTGCTAGGCATGTCCACACATCAGCACTGAGATGAAGAGTTACTTTAAAATGTGGAAGCTCAGATCATTTTAGTACACCTCCCAGCGCAGCACAATTTCTAGGTGGGGTCTGTTCCAGGGGGTGGTTCATCTCATGCATGGAGGGGATGGCACACTGATGTTAGTCTACCTATACCAGTGAATTGCTGTTCATCAATTAGGACTGTGTAAGTAATTTTCCTGAGCATACAGGAGAGACTAGACCTGGCACAGAACATCTACAACCACAGCAAAATAAAGCAAAATTGCCTCTTTACACTTCTGGATATTTCAGAAACTCCCCATGGGCTTGTCTTAGCTCTGAGGTATGATCTTGGGTTAATAGTTTTGATTAAAGCAAAGGAGGAAAAGAGAAGGGGAATCAGAACAGAAATAATATCTCAGATCAAAACAATCCTTTCTTCAGCTTTATTTCAGTGTTCTGTATAATTTGTTTCCAACTGCTGTTGAAACAGAGGTTGGCTGCTTTTCAACAGCTAAGCTTCAATATATATATTGTGTGTACATAGACACACACACACATAAATATATATTACACATATACTATTAAAACTGAAAAACCAAGCTTGCTTACCCAAGTATCATAATGTCAGATTTAAGGCTACCCCTGCTCACGCTGTGCATGTGTTATGACCCAGTTGAAAATGACATGCCCACATGGTATTTTCCTTAAGGCCTCTGTTCATTCAGTGCTTAAGTATTTACCTCTGTGGTTCACAGAACTGTGGGTTAACCCCCCACTCACAGAACTGTGAGGAACTTGCAGCATCTTCTAATCTCTTCACTACACAATATAGAGATAAGAGAGAAAGCAAAGGGTTTGACCCAAGCTAATGTCCTACCAAAATTCCCATGTTGTTTCAAGGTGTGGGAGTACCAGAGCTGCCTGCTCAGTTTTTTTGGAACCGTTCTGCCTTTAGTTTTCAAATTCAGCCACCAAGACAATTTCCAATTTGGAAAATTTCAGCCCAAATGATTAAACTGTAATAAGGAAAAAGATTTTATACCAGGAAGTGACTAGACCCTGGCACTGGACCCAGAAGACCTCTGTGCTACTCTTGTCTTTGCCACTGAGCAACCACAGAACTCCGAGCAGCGTCGTGCCCTTGTTTCCTCAGTTGCTCTCACTGTAAATGGCATGAGCAGGCAGTATTTCCAATCTGCTCCTGACAAAAGACCTCATCTGTTGAATAGAGCCATGCTCTTTCCTTCCCTATGTTCTGATTTTACTGCAAAGAAGTCTGAATTCCACCTCAAGCCCTCCCCAAGTCACCTTTCCCTTGGCATCCCCTTCTCTGATTTTTTTGCTCTTTTGATGTTGAGCATCATTTCCCCTCTCATAGACTTGGGCTGGAACTGGTGATCTACCAAATGTTTGTTCAGAAGTAATGCAGGACCTTGCACTTGGCCTTGTTGAACTTCATTTTGAAACCTCCGTTTAGAAATAAAACTTCAGTGGCAGTGTGCGCTTGCAGCCCAGAAAGCCAACCGTGTCCTGGGCTGCATCAAAAGAAGCATTAGCAGCAGGTCAAAGGAGGTGATTCTCCCCCTCTACTCTGCTCTCGTGAGACCCCACCTCGAGTACTGTGTTCAGATGTGGGGCCCCCAACATAAAAAAGACATGGACCTGTTGGAGAGAGTCCAGAGGAGAGCCACAAAATTAATCAGAGGGCTGGAACACACAGAGGACAGGCTGAGAGAGTTGGGGTTGTTCAGCCCGGAGAAGAGAAGGCTCCAGGGAGACCTTACAGCAGCCTTCCAGTGCTGAAAGGGGCTAAAGGAGAGATGGGGAAACACTCTTCATCAGGAAGTGTGGCGGTAATACGAGAGGGTAACGGTTTTAAGCTGAAAGAGGGGAGATTTAGACTAGATATAAGGAAGAAATTTTTTCCTGTGAGGGTGGTGAGGCACTGACCCAGGTTGTCCAGAGAAGCTGTGGATGCCCCATCCCTGGAGGGGTTCAAGGCCAGGCTGGATGAGGCTTTGAGCAACCTGGGCTAGTGGACACTGTCCCTGCCCTTGGCAGGGGGGTTGGAACTAAATGATCTTATAGATCCTTTCCACTCTATGATTCTATAGTTGAAACCTCAGTTTCTAACACTGAAGATTTCATTTGCTCTAGAGAGGGAAGCTGAAATGGTCAAAATATGGTTATTAAAAAGACTCATCATTAGCTCCCATAAATCTTATCACTTGTTGGGACAAACCTATTGCCCCTAACGTGACAATCAGTGGAACAACCTCACCAGGGAGATGGCTTCCATTTTCTGTTACCTACAGTCAGTAAAACTGTCAAAAAGGAGCATTATAACCTTAAACTGGATTGATTGGAGGGGATTCAGCATAACATTGCAGGGATGAACTTCTGCTCCTTTAGCAGAATAAAAACCAAGTCTGTAGGATTTGCTTATTCATCTCCATTTACAATCACTGCAGCAAACCAACCTGGAAGTCTCCGATGCAGAAAGCCTTTGCACGGTTTGCGTGCTCTTGGCCAGGAACAAAAGACTTTTTATTCATGCACTGTAACTAAGCAAGGGCCAAATTTCCTGTTGGGAAAAATGATCAGAACTCAAATTACATCAGCAGAGATTTAGTTTCAACTGAATTTCAACTAGCATAAAGCATTTCGGAGATTGCCACCAAATGAGTCTAATAGTTTTTCAGTAAATCCACTCCTAATTTATAGCCCTGCTAATGGGAACCGAATTTACCTAAATGTCTGTGTGTTCGCACCATAAAGTCAGCAACTCAATAATTCAGTTATCTACTGAGTAAGACTGGCTCCTGGGGACAGAAGGTCAGGCATGGGCTCTCTTATTTTGGTGGTTTAGACACTCATGTTTAATTAACATTTGTCTAAGATGATGGAGTTCTTCAGCATTAACTACTGTACCTGGAACAGGGGAGAAAAATGACCTCGTTTAACTCCATTATGCAACAGCACATGTGACATGCTGCAGTCATTTCTGAAGGTCTGTGGCATTTTGCAGTTGGCTGTAGCGTATCTAACCATTACGGCATTGCTGAGAAGACAAACGTCCTTACAGGCAAATGTAGTTAGTAGCATGATGGCTTCCAGGGCAGACAGATGAAATGAGCATCTAGAAATGAGCAGCTGCTACGGTGACATGTCTCCCTCGACACAGCCTCGCCAATCCAGGATGACTGTACCCTCTGCGTGTTGAGGGAGCTCTAAATGGAGATGTCTCCCCGTCTCCACTTGTCTTGAAGCAAGCAGTGTACCTTTCAGAAGCTCATCTGTTAAATTTTTTAAGATCCCAGCTGGATTTACATTAAATTGCAAAGAAATATATTTGCTCCGTTTCCAGGCTCATAAATACTTGACCGCTTTGTGAAAAGCTCTTAGTCCTGGTATAATCTATTCAAGCAGAAGATTTGTGAAAATAATGGTCTGCAAGCTGTTCCCATGATACAGAGCGCTGTGGTTAAGGAGGTGCTGTTTGTGCCTACGTGGAAATGCATCAATGTCTATGTGATCTCGAAACACTAAAAGTGCACCGTGTACTCCAAGGAAAAGTATTTTGGGCTCCATCAGAATTTCTGAGCATCTTCAGGAGCTATGAAAAACTTTCTCAGAGCTGTCAGCCATTTCCATAATAACCTGTAAATAAGATCACAGTGACTTTTATGAACTTGTTTATGAACTTGTGTCAGTACATCTGGATCCTTCAGGATCTTTGCTATACAGGGGCACTGGGCCTGGCTGGGATGGAGTTAACAGTCTTCCTGACAGCCCATATGGAGCTGTGCTTTTGATTTGTGGCTGAAAGTGTTGAAAACACACCTATGTTTTGGCTATTGCAGAACAGAGCTTGTACGGTATCAAGGTTTTCTCTCTTTCCTACTCTGCCCACCCCACCCAAGCTGGCTGAGGGGGGACAAGGGGCTGGGAGGTGACCCAGCCAGGACAGCTGACCCCAACTGGCTAAAGTTATATTCCTTACCGTACCATGTCCTGCTCAGCAACAAAAGCTCAAGGAAAGACAAAAGAAGGGGGGATGCTCATGGTTATGGTGTTTGTCCTCCCAAGTGCTATGAAACTCACGTCCTCCATGCCAGGAAGTTGCTAAACATCTTCCTGCCAACGGGAAGTAATGAATAATTTCCTTTTTTCACTTTGCCTGTGCATGCAGCTTTTGTTCTCCCTATTAACAAGTCATTACCACAAACCACAAGTCTCCTCATCTTCCTTTTGTTTTCCGCCAATCTCACAAGAGAGGGGAGTGAGTGAGCAGCTGGGTAGGTGTCTGGCTGGTAGGCAGGGTCAACCCACAACCGTCCTTTTTCATGCACGGCATGGGGCTTGGGATAACGAGAGTTTTGATTTGAGCATTCTATAGCAGTTGTAGTCAACTGGCAGGGTCCTGTGCTGGTCATGGAGCAGTCATGGACATGATATGTGACATATGAGGTATGCCTTATACAAACCAGTTTTACTAACCTGCAGAAATGGAGAAGGGGCGGAGGACAAGCCTCCTGTGAGTGAGGCGATGCTGCCTCCTGTACCACCCTACTCCATTCTGACAAGTGGTTAAATGCCTGTGTGCACAGAAAGGTCATACTGCAGTCACAGCAGTAGAGGGGGCAAGTTGACCACCAAGACCTTCTACAGCCCCCAGACCCATTTTGAGAGCCTTCCATACCCATTTTAGGAACCTTCCACACCCCCCAGACCCATTTTAGGAACTTTCCAAAAGAAACAGTGCACATACTCAACAAAATTCTGCCCTGTGAGAGGAAACTCCACCTGATGGGAGGACCTCAGAGAACAAGAAACCATAAAAGGTACAAGATCAGGCAGGCAGCTGCTGGCTTGCCACCCAAGAACCATGTGTCAAGGACAACACTGAACAGGACATCACTGGAACCTATGGTGCTGATATCTCCTTTTTCCTACCATCTTTATTTCTCCTCTTTTCTCTTCTTTAACCTTCTCTGTTTCACGGATGACTTGCAGTAAAGAAAGTTCTGCTTTGCTGGTTTGCTGTGACTTACGGTGAAGAAAGTTTGTCTTTCATGTGGCATAAAATAGCCAAGATTACACTTTGGACCAAGTGATCATTCCTTTTACAGAGTTAATAAAGAGTTTAATTGGATTTACCAGTTGCTTAGTGTTAATTCCATCTTTATTTGTCCGTGGGGAGCACAAAACCTGCCATAAACCATCCCAAGACCCAGGGTTGGAGATTTGGATCGTGACAGGAGCTTGCTTGCTTTACCATATATTAGAGTCCAGGACCTGTCACTGGCTGCTCTTGCTGTTTGCTGTGGTGCTTATCACTTTATTCCACCATGCCTGGACACATTTTGATAAAAGCAATGGCCACACGCCAGGACTGGCATATGGCTCTGGCACTGATGCTGGTTTTCTACTGAGAGCTTCCTTGCGGAGAGGTACACCTCCCTCTGTTCCTCCGGGAGGGACATGTCCAGCTCTGCTGCATGGGCTCCCCAGTTTCCTGTACATCCTTATGTTTGCTGTTTGACCGTATTATCTAACATCGTTGGCTTGTTGTTGGGTGTGGGGAACCTGGCTTGGTCATGGCGGAAGAGTAAACAACTTGTTGATGACAGAGAAATGTGCCCCACGGTGATTAAATGGTTAAATAAATCACCATCTCAAAATGGTGAGGTCCTGACACAGGATTTGGGCTTCTCAGTACTACATGAATACAAAGAACAAGCAATAGCTTCTGTTGATACAAGTCAGCGTGGCTCCACTGACCACAGCAACCCCACTGACTTAGACAAGATTTAATCGAATACATCTGTGATCATGCATTTTATTTCACTGTCCTATTTTTTCCCTCCTCAGTGGGGTCTCAAAAAATGTTATTCAAGACACTGACAAGGACGAAAGTCAACGGAGTGTCATTAATACCAACCACAGCTTCAAAGTCTGCCTGTCCTCTGCCCATACTCTACCTAAATTAGATTTGGTAAGATTTATCCGAGCCTGTTGTAACTAAATTAATCATGTAGAGCACTGACCTATCCTACCACTGGCTCCTGTGCCTCACCCTGCATGTTTATTTCAAAGGTAATCTAATTTGCTGCAAATGTGCTTATCTAGCTGGAAAGCAGACTGCGATAGGTACTCCAGAAGGAAGGAAGCTTTCCAGAAAGCATGGCTCAGTGAATTCCTTTATATGAGGAACATAGAATTTATTTTGTTGTTGTTGTTGATTCTGCACTGGAACTATTCACCCACTCCCTGCTTTTTGTCTCAATCTATTTCTGAAGCACAGTTAAGCTCCTGAGCCCCCATCAGTTCAAAACTGAGTGGAATGCATCAGCCCTTTCCTCTGGGTTTTCCACAAAGAGCTTAAACCACTCTGGAGAGCTGCTGGGTGACAACATCCTGCCTGCAAGGCACCTTTGGCAAATGAGGGTGAAATTCTGACAGTTGTTTGCTAGCGAAAGACTGAAGCACAATAGCCTACTGAGCAGCCAGCAGTGGTATAGCCTGTGTTTGTAACACAGAAGAGAGCCAGGGCACAACACTTTGACCTGAGTAGCAATGGGAAAAGAGACTTACACTGCAGAAGTCTCATATTCCTAAACATATACAACTCCAACCAGTGCTGAAATGATTAGAAGACAATATTATTATTAATAGCAAGTGTTTTCTAGACAGCAGCTGTCTCCTGTCCCACTCCAGGCTGTTGGATCTCGCTCACTTTTGCCTCCCAAGCTGTATCTTGCACTTTGGTTTTGTCTCAGCAGTACAGTGAGGGAGGCATCAGAGACAGTTCTGCTTCCCATGGTGCAACCCCCAGCAATACTCCCCTCTCACCCCATGAGCTGTAGGAGAACAGGATTGGGAGGGGGAGACATGTAGGTGTACACTGGGACCACAATGATGGATAGTCCCAACACCAGGTAGAGTTGGGAGAGGATGAGGGACTTGTGCTGCACTCAAGACATTTGGCCACTTTTTGTACCATGGCAAATGTCACAGGTTGAGTCCCAGTCAGAGATTTTAGGCATGTGAAAGCAACCTTTTCCAAAAGTCCCCATCTGGCCTCTTTCCCGCCTGGATCAGCGGTGCTGCAACACTTGGTGGTGGTGAAAGGTTTCGGCTGGAACAGAGTCCTGGTTTCAGCTGGCACAGATTTAACTTTCTTCACAGCAGCCAGTGTGAGGCTGTGTTCTGGATTTCTGCTGAGAAGAAGGCTCATAACATGCTGATGTTTATAGCTGCTGCCAGGACAGCCAAGGACTTTTCAGCTTCTCTGCTGTGACAGTGTCTGCAGGGGCAGTAGGACCTGGGAGGGAGCACAGCCCCAATTACTACCCTAGGATTCTACCTTAGGTTTAGGACTGAGACCCAAATTGGGCAACAGTCTATTCCATATCATGCCCATCATGCCCAGTATATAGATGGGGATCTGTCCAGAAATACGCTCTCTCAGAGTCGCCTTCCTCTCTCTCATGGCTCTTGTCTCTTTTCCAGGATTGTGGTTTCAGGACTCCCTCTGCTCCAGGATCATTAGCCAGGAATGGGCTGAGCCTTGGTCATTGGGTGGTGAGCAGTATCACTGTGTATCACTCTTTTCTATATTTTTACATATTACTATTCTTATTATCAACATTGTTGTAGTTAATTATTAAATTGTTCTTATCTCAATCCACAAGTCTCTTTTCCCTTCACCCCTTTAATTCTCTCCCCCAGCCCTGGGAGAGGGGAGAGTGAGTGAGCGGCTGTGTTGTGTTTGCCGCTAGCTGACTTTAAACCACAACATGTGATCCTCCCTTTTACCAGATTCGGGTCTAAGGTGTGGTCTTGAAGGACTCAAGGAGACAGGCATCACCTACCACTGCTGCCAAAGTTCTCTGTCTCCTTGAATATCCCTTCCCACGCTGGTTTACTTAGCAGCAGGACAAAACTCCTCAAATGACCAGAAAGAGCTCCAGAANGGTCTAAGGTGTGGTCTTGAAGGACTCAAGGAGACAGGCATCACCTACCACTGCTGCCAAAGTTCTCTGTCTCCTTGAATATCCCTTCCCACGCTGGTTTACTTAGCAGCAGGACAAAATGACCAGAAAGAGCTCCAGAGAAGCAACGCGGGCACTATGAAAAGACAATACTGGAACTATTTTTTAGCAGAGAACGTGATGCTTCCAGACATCGACAGAGACCAGTATCTGACCACCAGAACTCAACAAGTGGCTGACAGCAAGAGAATGAACTAACAGGGGATGGATTTGTCAGGGACAGACTGTGTGATCTATACAAGGTGTGCCTTAAACAGGCTGTTTTGCACAGAAAGGGGAAGTGGTGATTGGCAGCAAGCTCTGTGTGAGACAGGGCAATGCTGTTTCTTCAACTCCACTGCTCTGACAAGAGGCTAAGGACGCATGTGCTCAAAAGAGGTCACACCACAGCCATGGCAGTTAGAGGGGCAAACCCACCCTTAAGACCCCCTGTATGCCCCAGGCCCAGTTTGAGAACCTTCTAGACAAGGTGGTGCACATGCTTTACATAGCTCCACCCAATGGGAGGACCCCCCAACCCACCTTCCAGAACCTTCCAACCAAAACAGTATAAAAGACAACAGATGGAGCAGCTGCATTCTGGCCCATCACCCAGGAACCATGATTCAACAGATGACTCTGAATAAGTTATCACTGGACCCTAGAGTGGTGATACCCCCTTTTCCTGTCACCTTCATCACTTCTATTTCTCCCATACTTCTTTCTTTTCTCCTTCCTTTCCCTTTCGTTACTCTTCTCCAATTCTCAGATAACATATGGTTAGAGCATAGATACACACACACACACATATATATATAAAGTAACATTCCCGATCACATTCATGATATAAGAATTGTTGGAAAATTTCATTCAGTTTGGGCACAATATAACACTTGAGCTTAGATTAGCTACAGTTATACCCTTTACCACACAGCCACTCCTCTCACGTAATCAATAAAGAATTCAATTGGATTTTCTCAGTCGTTAATTCCGCCTTTGTTTGCCCACAGGGGATCTCAGAACCTCGTTGCAGTCCGTTTCCGGGCTCAAGGTTGCTGATTCAGGTTGTAACAGGATTCTACCTAAGCATCCATGGTAATAAAATCTATGTGAGGCTCCTGATGATCATCCCATGGCTTTGACAGGGAAGTATGGCTTATGGCATCTAAACAATCACTTGGACACTTTTGCCACTTTAAACTCCTCATTCCCTTATACTTTGTTCCATTTGTTGAGGTTAGATAGCATCTGGCTTTGCTGCAGCTGTTCGTACTCTGACACTGGTCACAGACCCCAGAAGAGGTTTGCAAGGGCTGAATTCAGGGACCTGTGCTCACTAATACGGCCAATACAGAGTTGCCCAGCCCTCATCTAGGGGTGGTAGACTCAGAAATATTCAAAGACAAGAAAGTAGAGAAAAAGGGCATTCAGTACTCAACACCTCTGAAAAACCAGCAGCGGTTTAGGTTTCTAAATGCAGTTTAGGCGATACCTAGCTTTGAAAATGCTTGGTTTACCTAAACTCAAGACAGCAACTTGCTAGTGACTCAGTGGGAAAATCAACCCTAGGCTGGGAAAGATCTGGAGAAAAGAGGGAGAAAAAAGGAGGCATGTGTGCTCATTGTTTGCTGAGGGAGGGGACTCAAGACCGATGATCCTTTCCAACCCACATACCAATGACTAGACAGAACCACCACTGACAGTGCTAAACCCTGGATCTGTATCCTGAAGTCAAGTGAGGCAAAAGAGAGGTCCCAGTAAGGATGCCAGATGGATGCCAAAAATATATAATGTATGAAAAACAGGGGGAAGGTTAAAAAAATAGTTATCTTGTCTCATTAGTTTCCCTCTTTGGGAAAGAGGAAGATTTCCCTTTTTGATAAAGAGGTTGGAAAACCAAACACCTCACTGGTTTCAGCATTTTTCTGTCAGGGGTCCACATCTGCTTGTCCTCCTTATTTTCACCTGTTTGAGAGGAGTGCCTTCTGCCCTACAGCATCTTTGCAGGGTATGGCAGCAGGAAGCAATCCCTGCTGCAGGCCCCCACCCAGATGGATGAACAGACAACACAGAAATGCGTTACTCGTGTGTATGCAGAAGCTGTAGCATGGCTGCCTGAGAACATAGGAATAGCTGCCCTCCACCGTATTTGTATAAATGACAATAAATAAAACAGAGCAGAAGGGCGAGTGGATCAGAATACACAGGTCCATCGTCAGAGCCTCTCTGGCTGTAGGCTGCTGCCCTCCTATGGCAAGCTGGCACAGCACCCTTATCTCCAGAGCAGCTCTCTGCATCACTAAGATGAATGGAGTTCAGTTGCTGGTACCCGCTGCCAGAAATGACAGCTTCCAAACACCCAGTTTGCTGGTTCACTGTCTGTCTGAAGCAGAAAATCAGCACCCTGGGGCACTCAGCCTTTCTGTCCTGCAAGGGAAGCCTTTGCAGTTGGAAAGGGCTGAGCACCGCTTGAGGAGCAATTGCCATCCTGAGGCTGCGTGTGACATTGGCAGTGCTGAACAACGATGTCCCGCAGAGAGGGTGCGGATCCAGGGCTCTTCTCCCTTAGTGACAGCTTTTTGCTGCTATTGTTGAAGCTTTTTTCTAACATTTGTATCTTGGCAACACAGGAGTTGTTGACTTGGAAACTCAGTGCTTTAAATAAGGCTAGGCTTCTCCAAGCGTTCCTGCTGAATCCTGCATCTGTTACCATGGCAGGACTGTGAAGTTAAAACCTCAGCAGCGCAGGTACCAGGCGCTTGCTTTCCTGAGAGCGCCCTTCCAGTGAGTTCCTCAGCTGCTTGCCTTCTTTATCACCCTGGTTCATACAGCTGACACTGGTAGCAGTGATTCTTCCCCCAAATATGCCCTACACATCTCACTTCCACCTTCATTTTCAACCGAGAAATCCTCTGAATGACAGCCATGCCCTGAAAGAGGAAATGCCTCTGAACAAACAAGTGATAGGACAAGAGGAAATGGCCTCAAGTTGTACCAGGGGAGGTTTAGGCTGGATATTAGAAAAAGTTTCTTCACTGAAAGAGTGATCAGGCATTGGAACAGGCTGCCCAGGGAAGTGGTGGAGTCACCATCCCCGGAGATGTTCAAGAAACATGTAGATGTGGTGCTCAGGGATACGGTTTAGTGAGTAAGGTGGTGTGGGTTGATGGTTGGACTTGATGATCCTTGAGGTCTTTTCCAACCTTAATGATTCTATGATTCTATTATGTAAAATTCCCCCAGCGGGCTCTTACGAACAGAAGGAAACAAGGCAAGACCAAAGCTCCACGTGAGTCCACTGAAACAACAGTCCCTTCCACTGAATGGAGATGAGCAGTTCGTGAACGCTGAAGCCAACCTGGAAGCAGAAGGGACCTTCAACTAACTGAAAATCAAGGAGGTTTTATTACCAAGGAGACTTTTCTGCTCCAAAAGCCTGAATTTTTATGTGCTCAGCTTAAAGCATTGCAGCGTACTAGCTGTGAGAGAGGCCTCTGGGAAGAGGACAGAGGGGTGAGGTCAGACAACTTGCAGCTGCTGGTAACTGCTGAAAAAGGCAACTTTTTTACTTACAGCTGTCTTATATCATGGCTCTAAAACTTTACTATTTCATTTAGAATTTTTTCTAAAATGTACCACTAGCAATCTTCTTTTTTGGTCTGCACTTATTTTAAGATGTAACTTCAGCATCCTTGTACTTCTACAGTGAAACCAATGTCTGAGAGACCCTAATGTATTTTACTGTAACTAGCATGAATTGAAAAACAAGAATTCAATTTTGCAAAAATATTCTGAGGCTGTGAAATCTGCATGCTGCTCTGATAGAGAGTAAAATTAAAACAGGTTGCAGTTTGAAAGCATCAGAGTCCAGTGCTTGGAGTTTTCCTCAGAGAGTACTTAAACCGGAGTTTGAGTAAGCCAGACCTCTTAATCTAGCCAAACACAGCAGAGCTTGTCAAAGACCTTGCAAGAGCCCTCACATTGCTTGCGTTCAGGCCAGAAGGGTTTCTGGGCAGGTAGGGTCCAGCAAAAAGGCAAGCTGCCTACAGTAAGCAATACAAAATTCACAGCAATTCAGATCTGAATAGGTGCAGGCACGGAACATCCATGCAAATAAAGTGGAGAGGCAAATTCAGCTCTGGAGCCTCCCCAACTCCCACGTACACCTCGAGCATGCTCCCTCGGGCTAACAACTTACACAAGCAGCTCAGGCTGGCCCCTAGGCTGCCTAGCTGCTGCTCCACAGCACAGCACAGATACAGCCACCACACCTTCAGGAGTTGTTTCAGCCAGGTCCCTGATGACAAACCTCCCCAGGATACACATGCTGTCCAGCAGTAAAGTGAGGTGTGCTTTATTCCAGTTTGCACTGTGACACACAGGATGTTTTTCCATTTCAGAGCTGTGTCAGAGCACTGCTTATCTTCCTTCCAGTACTTAAAGGGGGCCTACAGGAAAGATGGGGAGGGACGCCAGACCAGAGAGTGTTGGGACAGGACAAGGGGTAATGGTTTTAAGCTGAAAGAGGGTAGACTTAAATTACACATTGGGACNGGAACGAGATGATCTTTAAGGTCCTTTCCAACCCAAACATTCTGTGATTCTATGACCTCTGAGCCCCTGGCCCAGCCCACTGGCACAGGCCTCTCTCTGGATAGCCCTTCTCTGTACGTTTTCCAAGCAATAGCACTCTGCAGAACTTTTTCCCAACTCCTCCTGTACCCGCTGTGCTCTGGGGGTGTTTCAATTCTTGTCTGTTCATCTTGGCTCTCACCAGGCACCGTTTCCACACCCCCCAGCACAGCGACCAGACCGCTGCTGTCATCTCCAGCCTAAAATCCCAACCGACCCAGACCAATTGGCTCTAGATCAGCCTGTTACACATCACCAGCCCTTATCCAAGCTATGAGAAACACTTGTGGTCTGAACCACCCAGGCTGCTGACAGCAATTTGAGGTTACAAAGGACGAGGAACGACCCGGAACCCTCCGACGAGAACCAACGTGGCGGCCACAGCCCCGCCCTGCCGGCAGATGCCTCTGCGTGCGCATGCGCAGCGGGTGCTGTCACTCCTCCCCTCCGCATGGCGGCGCGCCGCCTCCCTCAAGCTGGGCCTCTTCCCTGCGGCCGAGGACCTACAGTACCCAGCATGTCCCGCGGTGCCAGACGGGACATTAGTCACAGCCGCGCTTGCGCAGTGGGGACGGCGGGTGGTGGCGGGCAGCGCGGGCCGGAAGCGGCGGGCTGGCGGAGCGATGAGGGGAGCTGGGCGTACCGCCGCGCTTCTCGCCCTGGGCGACTGCCGGTGGGGCCCGCTCCCGCTGCGGGCGCGGCTGCCTCCGGCTCCGCGGAGAGGTGAGAGGCGGCGGAGCGCCGTGCTCGGTCCTTTGGCCCGCTGGGAGGCGGGAGTCGGCCGGCAGCCCCTCCGCCTGGCTGTGCTGGGCGCTGTGCAGGCGGGGGCACACCCTGTGGTCGGCGGTAATCTCGACCCCGGCGCCTCTTGGAGCGTTTTGAGGGCTGGGCTGGTTGCCTGAGAGTGATTTGGAGGCCTCTCCCTGTGTGGGAGTGCAGAACATCTCCGTGGGACTAGCGAGGCATGGGGAGGTTTAGGAGGCTGTTAGGAGGTTATGGGACTGACAGAATGTTTGAGGTGGGAGGAGCAGCGGGAGTTAGCCAAGGGGCGCAGAAAGTCATCACAAAATGGGCTTTCAGGTGTGGTCTGTGAAAACACCAGTGAGTTTTGGGGACAGCTTTGGGCTGCCATCAAAGCTGGCAAAGAGTCTGGAGAACAAGTGTTACAAGGAGCATCTGAGGGAACTGGGGTTGTTTAGCCTGGAGACAAGGAGGGTCTCTACAACTGCTAGTGAGGTGGGTGCTGGCCTCTTCTCGCTGGTTACAAGTGATGGGACAAGAGGAAATGACCTCGCGTTGCACCAGGGGAGGCTTAGATTGCGTGTGAGGACAGTTTTCTCACCTAAAGGGTTATCAAGCGTGGGAACAGGCTGTCCAGGAAGTGGTGGAGTCACCATCTCTGGAGGTATTTAAAAGATGTGTAGATGGGGTGCTTGGGGACATGGTGTAGTGGTGGACTGGGCAGTGTTAGGTTAATGGTTGGACTCAGTGATCTTGAGGGTCTTTTCCCACCTAAATGATTTTATGATCAAGTCAACACAGGAGTGAAGCGACAGGAAAAAGAGCAGCATGTCTAGGCAACCAAGAGGTTCATGCTGTAATATTAGCTTTTCTGAGAGAATGTCTGTGTAATATACATGTTCAATCTAATGAAAAAAAAATCAACTAATGCAATCAGAGGACAAAGAGCTGTGTGTTCAAAAGCTGCTATGGCTCAGTGAAAAAAAGAGTGTTTTATTAGCCAGTAAATTTTGGAGTTATTTTAAATTATTTGTATGTGGTGCTCAGTGTTCATGCTCTTATATACAAATCTTTCCTTTGTGTCCTTAATCTTAAATCTTACGCTGACTTTGGCTTGGATGCTACGGCTGGCTTAGTTATAGTCACTTCTTTAGAGTAGACACAATGTAGTATGTGACTTGATTTATCTAGCAATATAACTTCCCTGTTGTTTAAATTATATAAAGCTTTTGAGTAAAGGTCTAGATAAGATACAGAACAACATTTTGGTTAAGGCAGAGAGCCAGCAATGAGAAAGGTTTCAAATAACCATGGATTTAAAAGTAACAGAGCTTTTTAGATAACAATCTGTCAGAACAAAATCTGTGATATGCAAGGCCCCACAAAGATAAGATGAAGGGATTTATGCTTGAAATAAAGTAGGAGAAGCAGTGAAACATCTTGTGAGAAGGCATTCATGTAATAAATAGAGTGGATTTTTACCCGTCTCTGAGTTTTAGGTACAAACATCGTATCACGTTTTTTCCGCAGTTACTTTCCTGATGAACCAACAAGTTCTTTCTAAATGTTAGATTTACATAACTTTCTAAAAAAAAAAATCTGTAGCTTTATCTTTACACATGGTACTCTCTTTGCTAGAAAGGATAGTGATAGAAGAAAGTGTTAAAAGAATGTGATTGAGGGATTCTGAGAAGAACCAAGTGAATGATGTTATCTGTAACCGGAAGAAATTGGCAGTGTGTTAGAACTGCTGATGTTTTAAAAGTAGGAAAATCATTTAAGTGATGTTTCTCAAATATTGTAAAACAATTGGTTGTGGTGGTTTTATTTTTGATGGATCAGGATGCTTGTCTGTTGCACAGCTTCCTAGTTATAAAAATGATATATGGGTCCTAATTAGTGTAGATTTCCTGTGGAAAAGGAATTGATGGTTTCTGATGTGTGCTGTAATCAAACTGTCCAAAGGACTCAGCTTTTCGATGCAACTTCCATGCAGGTTTGCTGTTACAAAATAAATTGAAATTACTGTATTGCATGATAAACCCATCAGGTTAAGTTTAAAGCACATGTTGTCACTTCCAGGTTTTGCTGCCACACTCATTAGGAAGTCATATGATGTCAGAAGGGTTGACATCACTCCCCTGGAGCAGAGGAAGGTAACTTTTGATACCCATGCTTTAGTTCAGGATCTGGAAGCCCATGGTAAGTGATACCTGATAAATAATTCAAAGAAAAACTTTTTCTTTAAATGCTTGTAGTGGTTTTGAACCCTGGCTGGCAGAAAGCAACACACAGCTGTTCGCTCACCCTCCCCCTCCTGGGGATGGGGGAGAGAATTAAAGGAGTGAAGGGGAAAGAGACTTGTGGGTTAAGAACAATTTAATAACTAAACTACAAAAAAACTTAATAATAATTATAATAATAATATGTACAAATATACAAATGAGCGATACACAGTGATACTGCTCACCACCTGATGACCAAGGCTCAGCATGTTCCCAGCTAATGATCCCAGAGCAGGGAGAGTCCTGAAAGAGCAATCCTAGAAAAGAGACAAGCCCCTGTCTGAGAGACCAAGAGCAGACCAAGAGTGTGAGACAACCCCAAGAGTGGGGTGACTGAGAGAGAGAACTTCCAGACAGATCCTCATGTATATACTGGGCATGACATGCATGATATCGAACAGACTATTGGCCCGTTTGGGTCTCAATACTAAACCTAAGGTGGAATCCTAGGCTAGTAACTGGGGCTGTGCTCCCTTCCAGCTTCTCCTGCCCCTGCAGACACTGGCACAGCACAGAAGCTGAAAAGTCCTTGACCGTCCTGGCAGCAGCTATAAACATCATCAGGTTATCAGCCTTCTTCTCAGCACAAATCCAAACACTTACTAGCTACTATGAAGAAATTTAACTCTGTCTCAGCCAAATCCAGGACAGTACTATAACTTTGAGTGCTATTAATTTTCCTGAAGTACCAATACTTTGTGTTAGAAAATGTTTTGGCAGCCTCTTGAGGAGGCTGGTGAAGGAGAGGCATTGACACGGTTGGATGCCTCTGTAACCATACAAATAACTATTACATTAGATTTACCTTATTTGTAGCTGTAGGCAAGTTTCCCAAGATCTTTCTCTTAAGTGACAGTTGGAACTTTATCTAATCTGAGGTTAGCATTTTCTCCACTATTTGGGTCTAATGACAGTATGTATTATAAGACTCTTAATAGTCCACTAACAATTTTTTGGTTTTTTTTTTTTCATGCATGTCAGACTTGTCAGGCTCTAGTTCCATACGTCTCCTCTGGATCTGTTTTAAAAACTGTCACTCTATTTGCCATTTTCTAGTCCTCGAGTAACCAAAGTAATTTGTGAGACGTTACTTTTACCCAGTACTGATTCAGCTTTTCTTCTTCGAGTTCCTTTAGAACTCATGGGGTGGAGTCTGTCTAGTGCTGACTCCACGCTAACACTGTTGTTATTCAGTTTAATGTGTTCCATAACTTATACAAATACTGCAGTCCTATAGTGACAGGGCTTTATAGGTAAAACCTATACATGTCAGAAAAATTGGAGAGGGATTTAGTTTTTCTCAAACTTGTTTTCGTGCTTCATTCTCTTGCTTATATTAGTTTCTCCACATTTTCTAAACTTCTATGCAGCAAGGGCAGTTCCTGCTACATAGGAAGAACAGAATGAGGAATCGGCAAAAACCTAAGTAACCCTGAAAATTCAGAGAACCTGAAGCAATGCTATCACACCTCTTAGTGGAAGGAAGCTGCCATAACACTTGCATAGCTCTTTTAGTAATGTAAACCAACAATGCAGCTTGACAGTACCAGCATTTTAGAAGGGAGCAGTGGTGTATTTCTTTACATAATTTATCCTGAAAGAATTTTTCAACAAAAAGTTAATTAATCCCACTTGATCACATGGATCAATTGAAATATAACACATCAGTGAGACTGCTGGAAATATGTCCTTAGGGCCAAAGCTCTCAGCACTAGCTCAGATATGGCTAATATGACATGTTTTTTTCCACTGCTCACCACACATCATCTTTAATGGTTCAAAATTGCACCAAGCTATGAACAAAGTGTAATTTTTATCATCAGAAAGCAAAAGTCTGAGTTTGAATTAATTCTTCAGGCAACCAATGCAGCAGTTTTAAAATCAGTTTTGTGTGCGTTCATATCTGTGCAGAACAATTTCAGTATATGCAAACTTGCCTTTTAATTTTATTATTCTGTAGGATGCATGCTTTGTAGCTCAAGGTAAGTTTGGTTTTAACAGAATTCGTAGAAGTTCATTATAAAGTAAAACTTCACTGAAGTATTTTTGTAATGTACAAACAGTTTAACAATGTACAGAAATTTGGTCCTGTCAGCTGCATGCATAGGCTATTAAAAGTTAATGTGCTTCAAATTTTTGCAGCATTAAGTCTGTGTTCTTTCTAGTTCGAAGTGACAGTGACTGGCTCCTCGCCGTCAGTTTTCAGTAATTGTGTGACTTCCCACTGTAGTTAGGTACTGCACTTGGGTGTCCCAGTTTATTGTGTACCTCTTGCTCTTCTCTTCATACAGCTTTCTAATGTTTCCTTAACTTGTCATCCTTTAACTGTCTTCTAGGCTTTGCGAAGGAACAAGCAGAGACCATCGTATCAGCATTAGTAACCCTGTCGAATGTCAGCTTAGACACAGTCTATAAGGATATGGTTACACAGGCTCAGCAGGTAAAATGTGATCTATGGTGTACATGTACATTGTGTAACTATAATGGCTCGGTTTTGTGTATTTAAAAGACAAGTGAGAGCTCTCTGTAGCACTATGAACACTCCACAGAAAGGTTTTCCTAAGTTTCAAGGTGGTGTTAGGAATAGTAGTATCTTACACCTTTCATCTCGTAGTGTTTTCCAAATGCAGCCCCAATCTATAAATGTAACACAGGGATAGCTTCCTTTGCTGCTGAAAAGCTCTGAGGGTGAAACCAGACTTTTAACTGTGCTTTACAGTGGTTGAGGGCAGAAGAGAGATAACAAGACCACCTGAAATATAAAAAAATCGTCAGTGTTTTCACTAAACTTTATTAAAGTTGTCAGCTCTATTCTGGCCGCGCTGTATTTGTCCTATTTGCCTATTCATAGACTAAGAACTACTGTTAAAACCATTCAATGATTTTATTCTGTGTTTCAATCTCTAAAGCTACATCTATAGTAAAAGCTAAACAGGACTTGGGTGTGGGCACAAACAGCACCACATGGTTGTCCAGCGCCACTTCAGTGCCGTGGTTTGATTTTTGACCCATGCCAGCTCTCCATCTCCCTGGCCTGGGCCCAATTTATGTGAAAGTGTAGCACCAGGAACTGGTCCCACCAGGTGGGGGTAGACAGAGCCACCTTGATTTAGGAGGAAGAGATTTTCGCTAACCAGACATAATCTGTGGTGTGTCGTGTGCCCTTGGGGACAGAATTGGGCTCTGAATTATTTCATTGTTGGTATAAATGTAGCTGTTTGCACTGGTCAGGTCAGCACCACAGCCTGTGCTCAAGCAGAACATGAAGGTGTCTCCATTGTGGAGATGTCTTTGTGGACATACCTGGAGGCAGTGAATCAGTGAAGCAGTGTAGCTGGTTTTTTCTGCTGATAATTGAGATGGTGACAAGTTTCATTTTAACAAATTGCCAAAATAAAAAGAACTTTAGTTTTTCATGTAGGCTAGACATCTGGTCCAGGATAATAAAGCTCTGATGCACAGTAATGGTTTTAATAATTGCTCAGGAAGGCTGTGCAAGCTGAAATCACATGCCATTTTTCTTCAATGAGTTAATGCAATTAGGCATTCATTGCTATTTTATTTAAACGGCTGAGTCTTACTTCCAACAGGCATTTATTCTTAATAAAGTTATCTTTTTTTCTATAAATCTTAAAAGACAAGAGCCTTTGTGTCTCTTATTTTTTTCATCAAAATGGAAATCTTTCTTTTTGGAGATCCTATTATACATAAAGTCAGTATGTGGAATATAATTTGTAAGGAGTTGTGCTGGCCAGAAACGCTGATTTTTATAGTGTAGTCAGTGTTGAGACTGAATGCTTTAAGATGAGATGAGGCAAATTAGTTCCTCAGTGTAAATGCAACTGAAGTTTTCCCAGGAACTGTGAAAATTTCATTGTGTTCAACAAAGTAGTCAGACTTCAATGGAAGCTGGGTCAGGGCATATTTTAATGAATTTAGTTCAGTGCAGGATCTGAGAAATACTGTTTGCTTGTAGTCTGAATGAGAGCTCTTCATTTTGTTGTCTCTTGGCTTTAAAAGTAGAATCCCACAGGGATATGTCATTTTCCACGCTAAATAGCAGGGTGATTTCATTACAAAAGCAGTGTTGCCTTCAAGATTCTAAAATATAAAGTTTCTTCCTTAATTTTCTTTTTTCTTTTTTAACTCTATAAATAGCAGTTGAATTCTGAACTTGTTAGCCCAAACACCAGGAAGGCTT
Source organism: Syrrhaptes paradoxus (assembly GCA_013400615.1). Classification (NCBI taxonomy): domain Eukaryota; kingdom Metazoa; phylum Chordata; class Aves; order Pterocliformes; family Pteroclidae; genus Syrrhaptes; species Syrrhaptes paradoxus. Next base: position 142,618 of record VZTO01011344.1, on the reverse strand, counting down.
TTTTCGTTGCTTTCCAGTAGTGTTCTACTAGCGTGCCCCACACCGCTGAGAGGACAGTGTGCTATTCAGATCATTAAGTCGTTGGCTTTTGGTGACTTTGTGGGCAAGAAATGGAAGTGCTTACTTAGGAACTGGATTCAAACCAACAATTGATGCTTCATAGGCTACTGAACGTTTATTGAAAATGGAAGTGAATGAAGGACTACCTTGTAGCTTCGGGTCTCTTTCATTTCATAGCTGCTTGGCAGTGTAGCTGGTGCTTTTTTGCTTAAATTCAGAGTTAATGGATTAAAGTAACAGATAAAGCACAAAACCGGAAGCTATTGAGTCTTTCAGACAAATTGCAGCTATAAAATTCTATGTTTCTGTCACTTTTTTGTTGGAGAGTCTCCCCATTTTTGTGCTTTGCAGTAGCTAATTTCATATTTTTGGACCTAGAAATCTTTCCTGTACTTGCCGGAAAGTGTGCAACTTAATCAATGACATGTTTTATTGTTTCCGTTTCCAAGGAGATAACTTTACAGCAGATAATGGCACATTTGGACTCCATTCGAAAAGATATGGTCATCCTGGAGAAAAGTGAATTTGCAAACTTGAGAGCAGAGAATGAGGTACTAATAAATATTTTTAATTAAGCGGTTAAATTGTAATATATATTGAGTTATACCTGTTGTACATTTTTATGGAATGAAGTGTGAACATAAAAGTAATTCTGGATACTTTTATCAGAGTTGAAGGTTGGATATTACAACTTCTGTGATCACATAAAAATATATTTCACATGGTAAGACTTGCTCAGTTCTTCTGTAAAGAAAAAAAATCTACACATCTTAGAATCATCTTCTGTAATTTTGTTTAAGGGTGATTCTGGTACAGTCTTGTCATCATTAACCACACAATGCAGGGAGAATAGTCAGCTGTTTCTTTGCAACAATTTTTGATTAAACTGGTGATTGAGATGCGTTTTGTTTTTGCTTGATAGCATTTTGGTATTTTTCTGCTGTTTCTAGTCTCAGGATAACAAGATCATAATTGTTACAAAATGATCCCCTTATTTGGAGCAAAATTCCCAGCAGATGATATGTGGCTATACAAATTGAACACACCAGTTAGGATATTTAATCAAGAACAAATTGTCCCATTGGGAGAAAAATTATGGAAGGATAATTGCATGCATGTAGTGGTAACTCTTACATGAGTGATTAACTTGGTCAGCAGTTTCCTGAATTTGTAAAATTTTTTTTTTCTCCTCTGCACTTAGAAAATGAAAATTGAATTAGATCAAGTTAAACAGCAGCTAATGGTGAGTAAACAGCAGATACCTCCTCACTCCTGTTAGGGAGAATAAATAGTTATTTTCATAATCTTTCTTTGCTTTAAAGAATGAAACCAGTAAAATCCGAACTGACAGCAAGCTAGACATAAACCTGGAAAGGAGCAGAGTGACAGATATGGTAAGCTGTCTATGAATATACCCTTATCAGTTCTGGGTCTTGTTTTCCAATACTATAATTGTAATTTATCTTAATACTATAATTGTAATTTATCTTTTATCCGCAGTTTACAGATCAGGAGAGGAAACTGATGGAAGCAACTACAGAGTTTCATAAAAAAGTAAGTATTGAACAAAACTCATTTTGTATTGAGCAGGATACAGTTACTCATTGCATGTTATGTAAACCCCAAACTTGTGTGAAAGTTGCTAGATTTTTGAATATGGTAAAGCAACAGGCTGGGCTGTGTACACATTGTACACATTTATTGCCTCGGTCTGTGAGGTTGCACTGAACACTGTTCAGGCAGAAGGAGGTATAAAAGCCGTGTCTCTTGCTTCTGGAGTATTTTACATGCAGGTTCTTCTAGGTGGGGTGTGCACTGCCGTGCTGCCCTTCCCAATATTACTAGATGAGCTGGGCAGCTGTACCAGAGGGGTGGTTCAGCTGCCTACAGCCAAGCAAGTATTTCAAGGGCTGGAAGTCCTCAAAGCTGTGAGTGGGTGCTGAAGACTAAGAGGCTGAAGATGGATGTGTCCCATCCCTTTTCTGGATGTGGCTTGTGAATGCTTAAACCTTTGTTTTGCAAAAATTTCAGCATACTGTCTATGCGCTGTAGGGTGGGTCCTTTAGGAGGCACTGGCATATCAGAGACAAGTGTCTGTATGATCAGCGTTTTCCCTTTTTCTCTCTCTCTCTCCGATATTCTTCCTGGATCATATTAAATGCTGTTGTGTGTCTTCTAAGGTCTCTCACCATTTACATATTTTACTTCAGTGATAGGTTGGAAATTTGTTTCTCTTTCTTGTTGCTGGTAGCATGGTATTCTTGTTTAGCTTTGAACAGTTGACAGAGATCATTGTTAAATATGTGCTATCTTTTAATGTTACAGGATTCAAGTACCAACAGTGTTATCTCAGAAATCAGTAATAAAATTGACACTGAAATAGCTTCCTTAAAAACACTCATGGAATCGAATAAACTTGATACGATACGTTATTTGGCAGGTATGTGATAGGCAAGGAGGTGAGTACCTGTATTGTACTTTGGATATATAAAATTTTGTTCAAGAGTATATGTTCAAGAAGGCAGTTGTGTAGCAGCAGGCAACTGGGATTGGGTGGGGGAGATCCCCCTGCCCCTAACTGGAAGAAATGTGACACGGAAGAGCTGGGAGCATGCAGACACTGCTGCAGTTAGACTAGGATTGCACCTAGAACTGGGATTAGGAGGAATATGGACATGATCTTAAAAGGAGAAAAAAAAAAAAAGGCCCAAATACCTTGTCTAGTCTGGCAGTACCTCTGCTTGCTGCAGGGCAGGCATTTGTGTGGCAGAGTTGCTATTAAAGTTCTCCTGAGGTGATTGAATTTACCCTGAAAGTGAGCTGCCATTCAGGACCAAGCTGAGAGTGACCAGTTTCACCTCCCGTTCAGCCCTCCGCAGACACGCAGTTTCAGTGTGGCAGTATTGTATTTTCCCTGCCAAGCAGAACAAATTTTACTCTGATGCGAGATCGTCTTCTTAATACGTACATAACCAGTGAAATTTTTATTGTATTGGAGCTGGATAAAAAGAGTAATGCGTTATATTTGGAAGTGAGAACAAGTTCAAAGGGAAACATAATTAGCTTTATTCTAACACTAATTGAAACAGCAGCTTAGCAAATCTAAAAGACTCATCAGGCTTCAGAGGTGCTGCCTAGATAACCTAGTGCTGTGTCAGATATATGAATTGTTAGCTCATTGTCATTTTGTTTAGTGGGAAATAATTTTTAAACCATTTTAATTATGTCTAATGCACAACTTTGTACAGCCATCTCTCCTGTAATACAGTTTCCAATAGATGGGTGACAACAGTAAAAGTGACTGTAGCCTGTTGTGCTCCATTTTATCCTGCGCAGTTATTCAGATGTGTCCCTGAAAACATAGTTCTTCAGGCTGTGGAATTTGACCTCCCATCTCACCACCTGGGCAGTGCAACTGTGCAGGATATTACATCTAAGACAAGTCATTGTCTTCTAAAATTATTCTATCACACCTGCAGCAATTGAGGAAGTTCAGGAGGCTCTGGTCTGGAGTTGTTATCCATCTGTTTGCAGTTAATTTCCTCTATGCAGAAGGTGATACAATTTTTCATTCAGCTAATTATTTCATTTCTTTTGTTTGTTTTTTAACAGCTTCGGTATTCACCTGCTTAGCAATAGCACTGGGCTTTTACAGGTTCTGGAAATAGATCTATATGGAATGACTGCATCAAATACCGATGGAGGAAAGGCCACACGGGCAACATCAGTTCGACAGTCACGTTTGTGCTGTAGATAACCGTGGTACCTTTTTGTTTTGATATTCTTACTGCACACTAACAATGTTTCTGAATATGTAGCTCTAAAGATCAAAATAATTGAGGGGGGAAGTAGGGAAATGGTAATATTTCATTGTCCTTTACTGAACACTGTATTTATTTAAAAGGACTTCTTATGCTAAATCTGAAAGTGTTTCCTAATGTGTGTTAGAATATTTTCTGTTTGAAACATTCTCAATGGAACATTCTCGTTCTCAGCTCCTCTAAAAATTGAAATATTGAATATTTGATATACCCTTGAAATGGGAGTACTAATCTCAAGTTAGTATGGGACAACATGGGAATACTAATGCCAGATTCCAACAGATCTACTCTGTTCCAAGTAATCTTAAATATAGGAGCTGGATTTTTTTACCTGTTCCTTTCTTTTCTGATGGATTGAAGCCTGGCCCTTTGGGTTTTTTATTTATTTATAAACAAACACTCCAAGGCCTTTACCAAATAATCCTTGTTTTTCTTGGAAGCTGGTTTACCTAAATTAAAAATCTCATATAAAACTAAAATGTCTCCATAGATTATTTTTTTTTTAATCTCTCTTGCTATTTCCATAACCCCAGAGGTCAACAGAAGGGGGGAACAGCATACAGCCCAGGGGCAGATAAGTGCTCTTAACTTATCTCTTCAAGTAGTGCAGAGTTTTACCAATAAACCCTCACGTATTTTCTGGGCATAGGATCTGGCTTGTAACATGGAAATACTCAGCATCTCAGTGATGCCAGTTGGTGGTCATCCTCTTCCCATCTCCACACTCCTCCAGACTGTTCTGTAGTCCTGTGGGACACACTGACCCTCCAGACTTCTGGTGGTGACCCCTCTACCTTCTGCAAGGACTTCACAACTCTTGTTGCAGAAATGGGCTATAGCAGCTGGATGCCTTCCAAAACTTAAGCAGTTACACCTTGTTGAGTACAAATGTATATGTTTGGTTTGATTCTTTTAATAAAATAATAATTAAAAAAAAATCTTCCTGGATTCAATTTTAAATAAGAGTAGGCCCTTTATGGGCTAAAGAGTAGCAGTACTGATTAGCAGCCATTTTTTTTATTGCAGTTTTATTCTGTTTACAGTTGAACTTGCTTGTATCCTGCCAATTCTTATCTTCTGTGCATTAAATTATTTATCTTCATTTAAGAAAATGAGATTAACTTCCTATACTTGGTGACTGAGAGATTTGGATACAGATTACCAGACTGTAAACAGGCCCAATGCTATTATATTGTGAGTTGAGGCAGCTTTTTCTGTTGTCTACAGCGAGGGGTGGGTGCTGGCAGCAAGGATCTCGGCAGGTGCCCTGCAGCCCCTTGTGTCTGTTGTAACTGTTGCGTGTACAGATCCGCCTTGTAAGCTACAACCGTTTCTGAGGTTCTCTGAATCGTAGAATCATTTAGGTGGGAAAAGACCCTTAAGATCATTGAGTCCCACTGTTAACCTGACACTGCCAAGTCCACCACTATCCCCCCATGCCACATCTACATATATTTTAAATACCTCGGGGGGTGAGTCCATCACTTCCCTTTCAGTGCTTGATAACCCTTTTGGTGAACAAATTTTTCCTAATATGCAGTGTAAACCTCCCCTGGTGCAACTTGAGGCCATTTCCTCTTGTCCTGTCACTTGTTACCTGGGAGAAGAGACCAACACCCCCCTCGCTACAGCCTCCTTTCAGGCAGCTGTAGAGAGTGACAAGGTCTCCCCTCAGCCTCTTCTCCAGACTGAACAACCCCAGCTCCCTCAGCTGTTCCTCATGAGACTTGTGCTCCAGACCCTTCACTAGCTTTGTTGCTCTTCCTTGGCTGTGGAATGATTCAGGTTGGTCTTTTGCACTGTTCCTACGTGAGAATTGAGCACCACTGGTGATGTAGGAAATAGCTCATCTACTGCAGCTTCTCATCACCATCATCCCCTACACAGTGAAGTGGGCTCTAGAGGCTGGATTTCTCCTCTTCAGCTCCAATAGAAGGTTTATGCTGTTACTCAGCGTGTTTTTCCCTCAGTCTGTGCACTCAAGAACAAATTGATTTTTTTTTTCAGTACCTTTGAAATCTCAGAGATGAAGTTTCCTTTAGTAACTACGGAAAGGAGGGATCAGGATTTAAGCACTAGCAAATTGATGTTACAGTGCAAGGATTTCTGGATTTTTTTATTGAAATAAAAACTTAAAATACTATGCATGATGAGCGTTCCAAAGAGAAAAGAATTTCAAAATAGCACTCAGCTGAGAGAAAAATCTTTGTATGTAGAGTCATGAAATGTTTTTTAGGCATGAAGGAGAGGTCAGGCTTGCCTTTTTAAGCACAACATGCCCCATAACCTAGCGAACTCTTCAGGCCTGAGTTAGACTCGGAGGCCCACCACTGCAGTTCAGCTGGAACCTTATGAAGGAGTCACTTCCTGGCTTACTCAGGAATCACTTGAAGGTGAAACTCAAGGGGCCTGGCACCTGACTGCAGCTGGGAAGTACTTCTCCAGGACACTGTATTCTGGTTCCACACAGAAGATCCTATCTGATTATTTTATGAGATAAGTTGCTTTTTTTTTTTCCTCCTAAGGCAGTAGTACCAAATAGACCAGTAGATTGGGATAGCTTTCTCAGACTTAGGAGTGCCTATGACATTGCTGCAGTTAACTCTTGAANGTCATGAAATGTTTTTTAGGCATGAAGGAGAGGTCAGGCTTGCCTTTTTAAGCACAACATGCCCCATAACCTAGCGAACTCTTCAGGCCTGAGTTAGACTCGGAGGCCCACCACTGCAGTTCAGCTGGAACCTTATGAAGGAGTCACTTCCTGGCTTACTCAGGAATCACTTGAAGGTGAAACTCAAGGGGCCTGGCACCTGACTGCAGCTGGGAAGTACTTCTCCAGGACACTGTATTCTGGTTCCACACAGAAGATCCTATCTGATTATTTTATGAGATAAGTTGCTTTTTTTTTTTCCTCCTAAGGCAGTAGTACCAAATAGACCAGTAGATTGGGATAGCTTTCTCAGACTTAGGAGTGCCTATGACATTGCTGCAGTTAACTCTTGAAATGCCACCTTCTAATTTGCACAGCTATGCCACCTTCTAATTTGCACAGCTGTTGCTGAACTACTACCCAGCCAGGAAGGGAAATCCTTCTGCCTTTTTTATTTTTTAATAAAAAAAATGCTGCTGCTGTGATTTAAAAATATTTTCTGTCCCAGAGAACTAAAACAATAGTTCAGTGAAATGCAGAGAACCACAACTCATCTGTAGAGCTGGATTATGCAAACATTTTGCATTGTCTAGAATATTGCCATTCTACCTCCTCGGTCTGTCTGCCCCTCCTTGGAGGTTCATTCCTCACCGCAGTCTCACAAACACTCCTCCAGGGCTGCACGCTGGTTTCTTCTTTACTTTCTTTTTCTCTTTGCAAGACTTGGATATGGTCTCAGCTTCCTGAAACAAAGAACATTGCAGCCATTAAATAGCAATCCCTTAAACCTGCTACTTCGTAAGACAGGATCTAAAAATATATGTCTTTGAGTAACTACAGAATATTGTGTTCAAACTGAAGCCGAGGGCAGAGTGTAGTCCCAGGGCACAGGATGACAGTCACAGCAGGCTAAGATTTGAAGCCCCTTGGCTGTAGCAGTCACTTAGAGCAGAAGTTTTTTAAAACAAGCCTGCCTCAACAAAAGTTGTCTCCATTCCCAGCCAGTTAACCTAATGCCCAACTGGGCTTTTTGAGGCTGCTACTGGTGGAAAAGGTAACTACAGCCACTCTTACACTCTAGTGGAAGCAGTAGTATATACCCACAGGTTATTGCTATCCTGTTGATTGTTGCTTTACCATTGATTGCTACCATGCTGTTGACTGATATTATATTATTGATTGCTAACAGGATTTGGTAATAGCTTGATATATATATCACTTTACATATTTGTATGTATATCTTCACTTTACAAATCATAGGTATGCTTGCTAGTGGTGATTTTTGTAGTATTTGTGGTAATCTGTAATAAAGCAGAGAAATTTATAGGATAAAATCCTCTGTGTCCATGTGGATTACAGAATTCTACAAACCCACAGTTGTGATCTCTACACACCCACAGGCCAGGTAACCTTTTAGGTGGTGACACCACCTCTCCTGAGCGCCAGTCCAGTCTCAGATACCAGGTACCAGCTGAGATGAACTGTCAGTCACTGCATATGCAGCATGGAAGTACTCAGGGAGCAGTCTACTCCCTTCTGTTAATATGAAGGTGAAGGATATCGGTGCTTCTCTGCCAGGCAGGGTACAAAAAGAAGCTGATATCCTTTCACAGCAGAGACTCTGGCAGGATGTGACAAAGGCTACTGCTCACTTCAGTGCCCTAAGCTAAAAGCTGCTAACACATTTACTCCAGTGTCTCCTAGCACCATGCCTGGGAATCTCAGTGAGAACAAACACGTGCCAGCAGTGGGCAGTAGCCTCTGTCTCACGCATTGGGGGAGTTTGTGTGGCACTCACCAGGGGGAGAGCAGGGGGGGTGCGCGTTTTCTCCAGGCTCTCTCTAAGGTGGCTTATCTGCGCTCGGTAGTCATCCAGTTGGCTCTCCAGTTTCTCCCGCCTGACTCGCTCGTATTCTAGCTGGACCTCCAGCTCCCTCACAGCCCTGCCAAAATCAAAGGAGACAATCAGAGGATGAAGCTTATCCAAACCTGCCCTGACTACTCCACACAGTCCTGTGCCTTTGCTGGGGAACAGGTTAGTCACAGCAGAACACAGCGCGGTACTGCTCACACCATCTGTGCACACCACAGTGTGCTCCTGCCTCAAGGCTCTCTGTAACAGCCCTCAACAGCTGATTTTCCTTCCTCGCTGTCAGCTGTGCTCAGCGCAATCTGACCACGAGATGGAGATGTCTTCCCACACACTGAGCCAGACGCCAGGGCCTTGGGTAGGCTGTGACCCAGGGCCATCTCCAGATGCAAAAGAGGGAGAAGTGTCCAAGGAGCAAAAAGGTTAGTATGAAACAGAGAAAAAGCATAAAAATGGGATTCTGGAGGGGTCAGGGGCAGCTTTTTTGTTTACAACAGGTGCCTCTACACTCTTCCTATCGATCAGCTTAGTCACAGATGAGGAAAACGCAAATGACAGCCTGTGTGACACTTACTAAAGGGAAAGTAGTGCACTGACTGATAAACAGTTGCTCGAGATCTCATCAGTCACACCCAGAATGGCTCCTAAATTAATTGAGATTCCTGGAACTGGTTAGCTGAGACATAATTCACACGTATTCTTATTATAACTGCAATTGACCTCAGTTACTGAGTCATCTGAAGTTGAGCTGGCTCTCCTCTGTATCAGGATGAACTAGCACAGCTACAAAGATGGAAAACAGGTAAAAGGGAGACATCTGCCCTATGGATTCAAACAGTACGGCAGGAAACCTCTCAGCAAGAGCTACCTCATTTCTCAGACTGAAGTATTCCCGATTCACGCAGCCCAAAGCTACCAGGCTGTAACAGCCTTACCGACACTGTAAGAAGAGTCTGTGCTTATGCAGGGAACAGTGCTTGGGGGGACAGGCTGACCTCTTGCACACTCCAGATTAATGAGACACAGCTCCAAAGCTGTGTGGTACACATGTGGTAGCAATTTTTCTTCCATGCAATGTAGCCTGGACAAAGCATTGTGCCGTGGCTCACAACAGGCCTCTTAGAGCCAGAAAACCTGGCCTAAAGCAGAAATCTTCAAAATCTGCTACAGTGGTGTTTCCAAGTGTCAATTCCTGCTTTTTATCTAGCAAGATGGTGTTGCCATAAAGTATTTTTAAATAATGAGGTTTTCTGGCACATGATACAAGTATCTTGGGGTTTATCCACAGTCAGGTACCCTGAGAAGAGTAGGTAGGTACTCTGAGGAGCAGTACTTCCATTTCAAATGACCAGCATGGAGCTAGGGATGCTTTCTGGCCTCCACAGGTGACAGAGACCCTTCAGATATCTTCACAATTACTGTTTTCCTAGTTTAGCCCCACACACCACAGAAAGCAAAATCCCTTAAAGAGCCATATCAGAGCTCTCTAATAGCCGCCGCTAGCTTTTGAGTAGCTGCCCTATCCAAAATGAACTCTAATTTCTGTCATTAGCCAACAGTGACTTTTCCATCATCGCAGACAGATTGGTCTGACCTTCCAACACAGGCATCAACATCTGAGCTGGTCTCCTTTAAAGCCAGGAGAGACAATCCTAGAAGTGGTGAATCTCATCCTGAAGTACATGTCTAATTATGCCCTGAAAATACCTAGTTTCTCCAAGGAGTCTAAAAAGGAGCTCAAGGTAACTAACTCGGGTGCAGATCCCTAGATTGCAGATATACTGAGTTAAGGAAGATGGACTTTCAGCTTGGGCTGAGTCAAAGTGTGATCTGGAACCAGAAGAAATCCTGACCTCAGTTTCTTATCTCATATAGGGTTGTAAAATGAACTACTTAATTCCAGTCTGTGACACCTGTTAACTGCTCCAGATCTACACAGACTGGTAAGCCTGCTGTCTTCTTGATGGCATGTAAGCCCTCCGGACACAGAGTTTCCTCTCAGTGACCAAATAAAGACATCGGTTTACGTTGGCCCAAACACATAACAGATGTGGGTAGAGAGACTGTGAACAGTGGGTAGCCACATCTTCGACAGGTAGAGGTGGAGACAAGGGTGTCTTTCGGATTCTGCACTACTGTTAAGCTCTAAATCTTTGATAGACAAAGGGCTTTTCTTTGAAAATTAGACAGTCTGGCTATCAAATGACCTCACCAATCTAACAGAACACTTCCATTTAATGGCGACCCTGAGAGTTAGACATTATGAAAAGTGCTTCATGTGCAAGGGCAGGTTTGCTGAGATTTCTTTTTTCTGTGGTCTGGATATGAGGTAATGCTTTCTTGGGCATAGGAATATATTGCCCTTGACACGGAAATGTAGCAGATCATCAAATAATTTCTGCTGTATATACACTTCCATCCAAGCCATGCTAAGACTAATGCCTTTTTCAGATTTATTAAAGTGCATACATACATGTATTTGGCATCCTCAATGCAAATCAAACAGCCAAGACTTATCAGATGTATTGCACATATGCTGCAGGAAAACCTTAAGGCTGAACAGATAATCTTGCACAAGAAGTGCATCAAACGCTCATGTTGTGCTGTGGGGCTGATCCTGGTGGTAGAAGTCTAGAAATGGTCAGACAAAATGCTGAAATCCATTTCTTTTTGACCTGGCTAAAGTTGATAAGGGGAAAGGACAGAAAAGCCAGAACAACTTGAGTGTAGGTTAGACTAAAGAAGGCTTTAAAATGGGCCTCACAGGGTTAAACATTAGCAGGGTAAATTAACCTTACTTCTGAACTTCCCTTTCTTCTTTTTTCTTCTTCTTCTCCTCTTCAGTTATTCCTCCCAGGTGTCTGTAGTTGCTGTAGGCAATTTCTAGAAGTTGCTGAAGTTCTTTAATCTTGCAATAGGCCCTTACTGTAAGACAGAGTTCTCCAGGTAGGTAAAACTCATGGCAAAGGCAGTCATGTTGGAATTCAAGAGTCTGGAAAACAGTCTCACAAACAAGGAGCAGAAATCACACTGCTCAGCAAATACTGAGCTACACCTGACACCCACACAGCAAAGAGATCTCAAAAACAAGTAGCAATCCAATATGGTTTCACCAACACAGATTAAAACAGCATAAGAATTATTTTCCAATTGGCCTCTGCTATGCTGTCTAATTTTCCACAATTTGTTTGAATGCTCAGTGGTACGGATATCCTGTCAGCCATCTCACCTTACAATAAAAAGGTCACAGCGGTTGTCAGAAACTGTGCAACTAGGACTATAATGTCTTGAGACCAATTTTTTTCAAATAAGGAGTGATAGAAAGACAATGCTTACTGCGTGCGTTCCTTTTCTCCTCTTTATCCAGTGTTAAATCTTCTTTGCTATCTGTACTCCCTTCCACACCATGGCTTTCGAAAAACTTTATATTGTTTGCATCTAGTTCTTCATCACTAGAGTTACTGTCTCCAGTCCTTTGTGTCAAAAGTTCCACAGCTGCCTGTTGGGCAAATCTGCACAGAGAACAGTTAAAATATCCCCATCATCTGGAAAAATGCAGCCATTCTCCCTGCATGTGATAGAAACTCTCTGAAACTTTTCACATTCCTGCTTATTGTAGGGAGTTTCAGGATTAAAGGAAGTTCTGGTACATGAACTATGAGCTAATCTGCTTTTATACTATTCTGATGACATGAGCTCTGACTCAATGAAATCTTATGACAATGACTGCCACATCAGATGTGTCTTTTCCTTTGCAGGTTTTCTTAATTGAAGCTCATGAGAAATTGTATTATTTTTAAAAATGNNAAAAAAAAAAAAAAAATCCTGAAAATCAGGATTAATTCCAACAAAGCTGACAAGATATTGATATAAAAATAGTAAGTAAATACATGACAGAACTACAAGATATGTACTGCTACCTCTTGGCTACATCCTTTGGAGTCTCTCCAGCATCATTTGTAATGTCACAGTCAGCTCCCATTTCAATCAACCACTGTAAGCAATGGATGTGCCCCTGTCCAGCAGCTAAGGGAAGGAAAGTGCACACAAGTCAGTTCTATACAACTGGAGTGTTTCAAACCTAAAATGTTCCCCCTCTTGTCATTATTTGATATGTCAGAGTTTGGGTTCTCTAAGAAGCCACAGGGGAGATGATACTACTTCAACAGAAGCCTATATTTCAAGATGCTCAAGTCACAATGATACATGCAGTTTTGGGGAAGATCATGCAATGTGGTTTTGTGACCCTTTCATGTTCCGGAAATTTACTGGCTCCTCTTCTTGAACACTAGTCAAACTAAATTTGCCCAGCCTCATGTACTGAGCATGAGACACACAAATAACTGCTGCCTCACATTTTCTTCCAGTAAGGTCTATATGTCATAGATTTGCAGCAAAGCACTGTCACCTCTCTCTGGCTTTGGGCTCCCATATATCAGCGCGTTGCCCCGATATGTGGTGTATGGTGCTGTCTCACAGAGAAAAGAAGCCAGGGTTTTGTGCTGGAACTGTAGGTAGATAATTTCTTAGGCCAGACACTTCTCAGCTGCAGCCTAACACAACAGCTTTGCCCAGTCATATGGTCTGGCATGGCCACTGCTCATACCACGTGATGCCAGGAATGATGTCTCACATATGGAAGATGGTATTTGGCATGTCTAGCTGAAATCTGTAAGCTGTTTTTCTCAAGGAAGAATAAATCCATTGCTTGACAGCACTCCCTTTGGATGTTTGCCATATTTGTTTTCTTACTGAGATAAGGAAATTAAATTACAATATCTGCCGTAGTATTTCCCCGTAACACCAACACTGCATGTAAAGATTGGGGATGAAAGAGTTGTAGGTTAACACCATTCCAAGTAAAGAAGGTGGGAAAGAACGTAGAAAACATTTTTTAAATCACTACATGCATTTTTTTAATGAGAACTTCAATTATGTTTGTCAAAATTCTTCCATTTATATCTAGTCAAAAAGAAATGTGGGAAATAGTGTTAAAAGCGTATGACAAAAATACCTCCCTCTTTCTTTCCTCTCCTATTTCTTCCTTCTGAGATTACTATGAAGCCCCCAAACACAAGAGGACCATTCTTCTGTGATGCTGGCACTCCACTACGTATCAAGGTGTTGGTTACCAGAAGTTTACCTTCCTCCACAGCCTACTACTAAATGACTTTGTTGTGGTTTTTACAACACATCTCCACAGTACTGATATGTTCAGTAAATAAAGGCCCAGTCCACAATACAGATCATTCTTATACCTAGCTAGCTGATGTTTCCAAAAGTCACATCTCACCTCATAAAAACTAACTACTTAGTTTTCAGTTTAGATGTTGTTTTCTCTTTAATATAAGCTTTTTTTCTTGACTACAGCTTGTTAATTTTGTTTTTAAAGTGGCACCTACACACACATATCTCACAAAATGTGTTTTTTAGGGTTGCCCTTTCAAGCCCTCACGAAATGAGATGCTGTTTTTCCTGAAGTTTATCTGACGAGCAGCCCCTTGGAAAACCGAGTAAACAAGTCAGCAACAAACAGTAACAAGCTGAAACACAGATCATAATTACTGACCTTTGTGCATGAGAGTGCATCCCTTATCATCCCGCTCATTAATATTGATTACTCCACTTCTCACTAATCTTCTAAGCACTAACAAGTCCCCTTTGAAAGCAGCACCATGGGCAGGGAAAGCTAAAACTGAAAATGAAATGCACATATTTCCAAACAGATGCCAGTAACTCCACTAAACATGCTGGTGTTTGTCTCTCACTGTTTGCCTCTCTCATAGCAACTTACACACGGGCACTTCATAGCTGTAGTTAGCAAGGTTAATGGACCCTTAATCAGTTAAAATGCAGCCACATAACTAGCACTGTTCATCATAGACCTGACCAAACACGTCTTGGTTATGGCTATAGGCATCTTATACAGCTAAGAGTTTAATTTCATAAACCTGAAATAGCAACTGTACCTTTGGTTTATGGTTGATGTTGCATTACTGGTGGTAACTGGACTCATTTGCCTATTTTAAATTCCAGTCTAACCAACTATACAAACCATTTTACTTCTTCTTGCTTTAAAACTACCCATACGGACAATTTGATATTTTTAATAGACAGGGAGCACTGACATACATACGTATATGTATCATGACAAAAGACTAGCAGATGAGGACAAGTAAGTGCCTGGTAAAAGTAGAGTGGTGAAGGTTCAGTTCTCATATCCTTGATCTGCTGAAGGTTTTCCTTACAGACCTTGCCACACTTGCATCCTTCAGCCTTTCTGACAGCTAGTATTGCTGATTAACGAGTAACCTTAATTTCAGCAAGACATTTCCAGTCTGGGTTGCTATTCAATGCAATAAGGGATTCTGAGCAGGCAAATCTGAAAACTCATGAAAATTATACAGCCCATCTGGATGTCTACTGGAGTCTAAGAACATGGATAACTTGGTATTCATAGCGCAACATAGTGTGACAAGATTTATTTCAATAATGGGTAAACCTAAGACACTTATAAAATCACATTCTTTAGCTATCAGTAAGAGTAGCAAGTATTGAAAGGAACAGCTCCCTTATGTTGGTAATTTAAATGCTACACTTCTGCCAATACAAGTTTTCAGATTCAAGCATTTCTACAGAATTACAATGCCTATTTTAACAGTATCTTGAACCATACTCACCTTCTTGTGTCTCTGGATGCTCTCCCTCTTTTTCCACATTGTCAATATACTGCAGAATATTATCTTTATAGAACCGTTCAGCCAAGTTCCTTGGAGTCTCTCCATGGTCATTCCTGGCTTTCAGCGTGTGTGAGACACTGGCCATTTTACCGACCAAGAACTTAAAGCAATGCAAGTGTCCTTCCATTGCAGCCAGATGAGCTATAGCACAAGATGAAACAAAGCATCAGAGCAAAGCACTGCTGCCCACCAAGAAAGCAGTGCTCTCACTACCAGTTAGATTTAACTCATCTACCAGCACTTGAGCTACCCAACACTGCACAAGTGGGAGCAGCTTCAGCTGGATAGGGAATGCTCAGCTCCTCTCCAGGACAGAGTTCGGCTCTGTGCAAAGGACATAAAATAAAGCTGTTGAGGTTAGGATCTGGAAAGATCTTCTTTCCCTGGCAGAGCTGATTGCAGGAGACAACACAACACTGCACAGAGACTATTGAGCTCTAGCTAGAAGAGTGCGTTGCTGGGGTCTTATCTTCCCCAGGAACACAAATCTCACTCTTCAGCAGCTGTCTGACTTTGATGTCTTAGGGATACTCATTACAGAGGGCCAGCAAGCAGTGTCCTTGATTAGGAGTTAAGGCCATTTCTGCTTTAGTCGCACCTCTACCGTGCCACCACAAATAAGTTGTACCACACCCTCAGTTACCCCACCTATAAAATGAGGACAGTGAAATTCGCTTTACTGGATAAAGTATTTGAAGGTACAACCTCTGACAGAGGCTTCTATTCACAGTACTTCTATTGCACATTTTTTTCATTTAACTGTTGTAGACAGTGTGCAGGATCTGCTCCACCTCACCATGGCAGTGACTGCTTCCCTGTGCTGGTCCAGTGTTTTTCCTCCCTTGTCCTTTAGGCAATGCTTAAGTATTAGTTACTTAAGACTACTAGAGTGCTGGGTCTATAACGAAGACGTACAAAACACATGCTCATTATTTTGCGATTCTCTAGTCCCATTAATGGGAAGTTGCCAAATAAATGCTTATTGTGTGTTATCACACCATGAAAATGCTCTGTAAAAGCTGGCTGATGTTTCACAGGCAAAAGGATTAGTTTGTCGTCAGGTAAGAATCTCATTATGTTCATTGTTAATAAACAATGTACCCAGGACCAAAACAAAAAGTCACTTAATTTTTGGCACATGCAAGTTCTCCATTGTAAACCATCCAGCTTTACAGAGTATAATTGCTCTAAAATGTGATGGATATTGGGTTTATGGCAAGATGTCAATACTTTGGTACAGATAATTGCTAAAATCTAATGCAACAAAATCTGAGATTCACTCAAACCAGGGCAGTTTTTCCCATTGTCTTAATTTTATGCAGTGAGTCAGGTAGAAGCGAAAAGAAGAGGTACTTTCTTAAAAGTAAATACTGATTACTAGTCAGCTGGTGAAAAACTGACTCAGCCCTTATGAATCCACTCTCAGATACCTAAAACCTCAGAGATCCTTTTGGGATGAAACTTTTTTTTTTTAATCAGATGTCTGTCCTGTGCGGAAAGCAGTCAGAAAAGCTCAATGTTTTCTGCAAAGACAGCAAGGGGAAAATAGATTAAAGAGTTGTATTCTGTCCATGTCTTTTTTGTACAGTGTCAGTGGGATGCTGTGCAAGACACATAAAGGAGCTTTTCACAGGTGGCTTTTAACCTCTGTGTTTCTCAGTAGCTAATGCCCAACATGTAACTGTACTACATGAGCCCCAGGCATGTTAAGCGCTTGCAGTTTGGACTAAAGTCAAAGGGTACTGTGATGTTAACAAAAAATATGTCACTTAATGCTGAAAACTTTGAAAAACATTGTCTCAGGCATGACAAATAAGCACCGGGTAGCTGGCATTGGTATCCCAACTTCTCTGTTTCATCTCACCTTTTACAAAATCACACTATTTGCTCTTCTCAAAGCTGCAAGTGAAAAACAGTGTCAGTGAAAAATTGAGATGTTGCACTATGATTAAATTAATAGTAGATATAGAGCAGGTTTACCTAGTGAGCAATAAAAGAAACACAGATATGGCCACAAATCAAATACAGAGAAAATGTTGAATTAATGAGCACGGCCCATTCTGTGCACCGAATGAGCCACAGTTTTTCCTAAAAATTAGCATGTTATAGGTAATTAAACCTCTATTAGAAGACACACATGAAAAAGGTGTAGCCAAGTTTTAGATGTGTGGCATGACAGCCTCAGCAAATTTCTTTCAGTATACTGTTAGGAAAAATTATGGCACTGTCCAGCTAATCTTGAAGCTGAAATATGTAAAGGTGATTTAAGTTCACTGTTTCAGAAGCTGAAGAAAAGCTGCTCCGTACATCATATCACTTTATTAATCTTTTACTAGCAAAGTTACAAAGAATTTTCTTTGTTTTGGATGGTAATATGATAAAATGAAACAGAACAAAGGCTGGAGGATCAGACTTCTGTACATGTCAAAATAACAGCAAAAACAATTTTCTGCTAACCAGTATCTACAGAGCATTTAAATAGAACTGTGTTGGCATTTGCCACCTCTCCGTAAAAGTCTGTTATCAGGGAAGTGTTCCCAAATGCAGACAAAGCTACATCGCCAGCAGGGTGCCTGACACCGTGATCCCTTATTGCTGATCCACCAGATGTCCTGCTGGGATGCAAGAGCCTCACATCCTTTAACAAGACCCAGGTTTGCAAAGCAGAACCTAGATATCAGTTTACTAAGTGGTGTGTATCAGAGGGTAAAAGATTTTAAAGGATTTTAAAAGATAACTCTAAGCAAGTTATAGAGAAAAAAAAATGCCATTTGGAACAAATAATGTGACAGACCATAAGAAGCAAAATACTAAAAAGAGAAAGGAGGCAACGAGAGCACAGGGTATGAACAATGCCATTCACATTACAGAGGATAATGAGGCAGTGGTGTGGTTGGCAGAGGCTGCCTGAAGAAACTATGGAGAGCAAGGAATAAACATGGCCCATTTTTTGTGTTAGAGCAACAATGAAAAAAGTACAGATTACAGATAATAAATACCAGTATTCCACGAATCAAGATGAGGAAATAACAGGTAAATGGGAACAAGGGTTTTACCAAATCAGTTAAGAAACAGTGGGATACAAAAACCTGCATATGAATATGCCAGAATCTGATGACACTGGCACAGCCATTAAGGCCTGGCACAAATCCAAAAAGGAGCACATAGCAGCTGAAACTGCCTCCTGCTCCACCTGCCCTTCTCCTCCTGTGACCTCCACTGGCACACGTGCTCCATCACGTACACAGGAGACGCTGCCCACCTACACAGCGCTCTCAGCCAGGCTCAGCCTGCTCCCTGTTCCAGCTCCCAAGAGCTCAGAACCTCAACAGCAGCAGCAGGGGAATAGGATACTGCCACTGACAGATAAATAATCTGGATTTGATAAATTGCCCCATCATTATAAAAATGGAATAACTATGGTGATTGCGTGGAATTAAATAGCAAAAGCCATTGGTGTGCATTACTTATAATTTGCTAAAATTATCGCATAACACAACAACTGTAAACCAAAGGTTAAAAAACATATGATTTATCCTAATGTACCTGGAAGGTTTCCGTTGTTATCCACATCATCTGTACACGCTCCCCATCTAACAAGAAGCTGCAAACACCCCAAACGACCATGAAAAGCAGCATAATGAACAGGCTTCCAGTCATTCCTGTCTGAAACATTTGCATTCTAAAATGAAAGCATCAGATTAATTTGTTCATTTATGAATCTTAGACATAAGATGTATTTTATAAATAGGAATCAGCCGTTCATTGTGTTAAATCGCTTAAATCAAAACAAATCAAATCAAAGTTCATGCCATGTATGCAGTTCCCATTCCAAGATAGGTACTTTTCACAGGTTCTTGATTTTATTTAAATAACACATACATAAATAGCACATTTTTAGACATACTTCTATCACTGCATTTGTCATTATTCCTTAAATATGCATCTGAATTTTTTTTTTTAAGTTTATGTCTCCTCTACTATAGAAGATTTTTACAACTGCAAAAAAATCACAACCACTACAGTGCCTGAATGTCATTTAATGACATCCTCAGTGGAATACGGTTTACTCACATTATTGATTCTCTAAATTTTTGGATCATTTCCATAATGTATCTGACAATAAAAAAATTGAAATTTACACTAAAAATAAATTCACCAACAAGAACATACCAACAGTAATTTATCTATAGTCCTACATCTCAGTTTAAGCTAGGCAAAGTTTTGTTTGGAAAGTTACCAGACTTTGGCTCTGAGCTAGGGAACTGCGGGAAAAGTCTCTCACCGCTCCACTCCGCAGTATGGTTTGTAAAGTGTAAGACTGCCCGTGGGCTGCAGCTAAGTGGGACGGAGTGCATCCACGATCATCCTGAGCTTCTGCATTTGCTCCATTTATTAACAAAGCCTAAAAGAAATGTGAAGCAGATGTTCAGTTCACAAGCTGAAAGAGCAAACGTTGCCTAGCAGGATGTCTTGAGATGACCAGCAGGATAACTCTGGGCTGACCCCAAGGCTGTGACACTACACAAAATAAATCAGTTTGCACAGGCAGCACGAATGAGCGCACTGGTTTTAGCAAGAGTGACTTCATTCCAAATGTAAAGACATAAAGATGAGATACTCAGAGCTCCATTAGAGGTTCTCTCAGCTGATCTTCATAATGAACTTGTCCAAACGGAAGCTCTACCCTACTTACTTTCTTTTGAGAGTGAATATTTATACGCACCTGCATGCAAGCATCCTGACCTCGGATAGCCGCAAGGTGAGCTGCTGTCCAGCCTCCGGCAGTGCGGTGTGTTATTTCAGCTCCATGCCAGAGCAACCAGTGAAGGCACTGCTCAATCAAAACCAAAGGTTTTTGTTAAAATATTCTTATAATGTGTCGGAGGCACATTTTAACCATCAATGATTGGATTCAATGTACAACAATGGATGTTACATTTCAAAACAGTATTGGAATACTTCATTACGGAAATACGACACCCCAGAGCATGCCTTAGCCAGATACTTGTGCATTAGGAAGTTACGGATAAGTTATAGTCTGCAGGCTTCACAGAGGAGTACGAAAAGTGCAAATAACCTACTAATTCAGGCCCTAGCATTGATTTTACAGTATGGCTTCTTAATTTCACTTTTCCAGATTTAAAATGTAATCTGTCAGAGTATTCACATGACATAAGGTAAAAACCTTGGGGAAAAAAATGCAATTCCAGCAAAAAATACTGTCAGGAAAAATACAATGAACCAAATTTAAAGCCTCATTTCATTTATGAGACTCCTGGTTATATGTAATCCCATCTCTCTTCTCATCCTTCTACAGACTAGTTTTTCTTTATTCACCTTAATCCACCAGATTTTGTTTCTCTCCACGGAAAGTTTTATGGTTATCAGAGTAGTTAAAACTTTTAATGATATATTATTATGATTTATTATCTTCTTTTGGGCTCATCTACAGCTCTGGTTCCTCAACTGTTTCTACCAAGGAGCATAGTGACAAATAGATGACAGATAATTCAATAAAGTCTAATATATTAAGTGCAAAGTAGGAGAGTCAAATGAAAAAAGGCAGAATTTATAGAGGCAGAAAAGGGTGGGTGGACAACTATTTTTAGGGTTGACAACATGATGATCAGCATTTTCTTCACAGTTTCTGTACATTCCAGTAACAGCACTGCACATATTATTTTTTGAGCTAGGCATGAACTTTACATTCCTTCCTTTGGGACATGAATTTTTATACGATTATTCATGGCCTTGTTGCTTCAAGGATAGATTGCTACAAGGAGGCTGCAACAAGAAAGTGAGTGTTGTGCTGCACACAGCAGTTCAGTCCTCCTGGAAGTTCAAAACATTCAGGCTGATTTCTCCATCAATATTCAATGTTCTCATTTATTAAAATACAATGTATTTGGACTATTCCTATAGAGAATGAGCCACGGGACAGGATACAGACAGGACAGGTAAACAGAATGAATATGTTTTCATGTCACTTCTCACCTCTTTCAATAACCTGCAGAACATTTTACACATCCTACAGGATTTTCTGGTTTCCCAAGAGAAGGGGGAAACGTAATAGGGACAAAGAAGATCATGAGTCTGGAAGGGAGGCCATAGGGTACACTTTGCTCAGAGTAAGAAAATCACTACTTTTGTAAAATCTGTCAGCATTGACTATATAAGATGCCTGGGGCTTCAGAAAGGCAAAATGAAAACCTAGAATCCTGTACTTCTGCTCTTGGTGAATATATTTAATGAGAAAAAAAAAAAGTGTAGAGGTTATTGATTTGGCTTGATCACAGCTAGCAATGTTGTGTTCAGCCTTTTCCAAAGACGGAAAACATTAACCCATAAAAACCTTCTTGTGTCTGAACACTAACATAATGTTTTACCTCCAGACTTCCAGAGTGTGCAGCACAGTGCAATGGTGTGAATTTGTGGACTACATCCACCTCGTTAATATCAGCTCCACTTTTTATCATTGATGCCAGCTGTTCTACATCACCAGCTTTCACTGCCTCATGTACAGTAGTATAATTTGGTTTCTTCTTGACAGCTAGTGAGGAATAATAAAAGGCACTAGTCAGCTCAGTGACATTTAAGAGGTAAGAAATAAGTGATGAATCAAAGAAACATCAGGGTAACCTATGAGACTGGGATTCACACCAGCAGGAATCCTAAGCCACCTTTTTTTTTTTCTTTTTTGTTTTGTTTTGTTATTTTGTCAGAAACAGAGCAATGAAACAGCCATGTCCTCTCCAGTCCCAGAGAAGGGCCAAAAAGTGTAAGACCCAGAAGAAACATGACAAGAAGCACAGCAAGAACAGGAAGCAGAGCTACTCTGCCTATGTATGCAAGCACCAGAGCAGGTCCACCCCAACACGGGCTCTCTCCTGAAACTGCAGGCATCACAAACTCTTTTATTCATCACATTCTCAAATACGACGCCAGGGAGGCATCTCACTTGAGCAAACAGGCTCTCAGCCATCACTTCCCAGGTGCTCCACACATCCATGCTCCTGCTGCTGCTGCCTAAGGACATGACATAGCATGGCATACCATGTTGGAGGGCACCAGAGCCTTCCCCGGGTGAGCATACCATGTAATCGCTCTTAACTGAGCGACACAGATCAGTTTTGGGACAAGCTGATGTCAAAATTAAAGCTGCTGTAGGAAAGTAGTTCTTTGTACAATGTGTTGGGTGTTGTCTTCCTGCTAGAACTACAGCATTGCTCTGTCACAGCTCACTTTACCAGCCTGATATTTTGCTCCCACCAAGGTCAATCATGTTTTCACTGACCTCAGTTGTACAGAATCAAACTCTACATGTAGAAGCACTGGCATCAAAAAAAGAAATCCATCACCAGGCCATGGGATCAAATAACCTGTGTTCTCCTTGAGGCCTTTCCAGCAAGTAACCACGTGACTGGAAACATCCAAACCCCCTTGCAACACCTTGATATCTTGCCAAAACTTGTAAACAGAAATATGTGATGCAAGTAGATCTAGTGGCTGAAGGGGCTACCTTCAGATAACCAAGAATAAGAGGCACCTAAAACAATTAGTAATCACCTTCTAAAGTAGTCATCTTGCCAGTACCAAAATTCACTGACACTGTTTCATTAGATTTCATGCTGTCAGGAGAAGTCCTGAAGAGATGAGTTACGGTTTTCCAAGTCAAGCAAGCACGAAAATGTATCTCTTAAGGTATTAGTGCCTCAGTTTCTCCACCTGTGGAGCAGGAATGGTAGTAATAGTTAAAATTGTTATGTAATTTCAGATAAAAATAATTAAATAATAGAAATGAATTATTGAATAAACATAATCGTGATATATGTAAAAAAGCACTAAATATTATCAAAAACTGTCTTTGCAGTTTACCAGTGCCGATTTTCATGCAATGATAGTAGTGGTCAGGCAGATTTGGGGTTGCCGCAGAGAGGAAAAGAGGGCTGCAGCTGTTTCAATAATCCAGGCTGAGAGTAACGCACCCTGTGCTGTAACACAGTTCTTCATCTTACAACTGCGCATCACTCCACTTCCACCTCCCCCAGCTCAGCAGGCTGTTTCACTGCCCTGCACAATGCAGCTTCAGTTAGGAACCGGGACTCCATCCTGCAAAATACTGTATGAACAAACAGCAGCCGCATAGAAACACAGAATAATTCAGGTCAGAAGGGTCCTCCGGAGGTCATCTAGTTCATGTTTTCAAATAATATTTAAGTATGTTTTGTAGTTTAAGTTGTTTTTTTAAAGAAACAATGTCACAAAGACATGATTTTCCCACAAGGGAATAAATTCTCATGATGCCAAGTGAGGGTTACAGATCTCAGCACTATTATGTAGACTAACATCAGAGAAAGATCGGGCCAATTACACTACTTGCCAAAGCACTGATGTGTTCAACACCACATTCCAGCGCAGCAAGTTCAAGGTAATCCTTTTTTTTTTTTTTTTTTTTTTTAATCCAGAAGAAAAGCAAACAACAAGGCCAGCCAGCAGAGCAAATCTTGCCTCCCTTCTCCCTCTGGAGACCTTCAACTGCACAGAGACCGACGCCGAGCGCAGCGGCTTCGTGGCACAGGCCACCACCACCAAGCTGAAGGCAGCTGCCCTGAGACTGGAGTTCAGTAAACAGCTGTTAACATTAATTCTGCACAAAATACGTTGATTTTGAAAGTGAAGGGACAGGTTCCTTAATTTTAGTGCAATTTTTTTTTTTTTGTTACAAAATTCTCCTTGGACACTCTAAAACTCCTTTGTAGAAACAATTAGTGAGTATTTTGAGATGAGTACCTGCCCAGAAATCATTAAAGAAATTAAGTGAATAAGAATACGACTCTGGGGGAAACAGACAATTTTAGGCTCTCAAATATTTCCATAACACCAAGAACAATCCTCTGCAGCGTGTCTCGGCAGCAGCTCAGGGGGGATGAGGGGAGGCTGCCAGCCCCGGCCCGGCCGCGCTGCAGGCGAAGGCCGAGCTCCTGGGCCCCGTGTGGGGGTGACCGCCGCCGTGACATCGCCTTTCCCCGCGCGTTTGGCGAATACCGAGCAACCTCCTAATTTTGTGTGGGGTCCGACGGAGCCCCGTGCCACAGCCCGGGGATTTCGGGCAGAATAAATGAGGAGAGCGGGAGTGGAGGGAGCGCGGCCGCGGGAGGGCCCCTCGGGACTTTGACGCCCCGCGGGACTTTCTCCTCACGGCCCCGACGGGAGAGGTGCCGCTGTGGGGGGGCAGCTGCCGCCCGCTACGGCCGCAGCGGTGCTCAGGGGACAGCCCCGGCTGCCCCCAGCCCCCAGGGAAGGAAAGAGGGGAGAAGGAGCGCGGGCGAACCAGTCTCACCGGCCGGAGGGGGAGGCGGCGCGGCGGCCGTTGGCATGGCGGCCCCTCACAGCAGCAGCGGCCGGGGGCCCGCCACTCTCGCCGGGAGCCTGCCTCACTGGCCGCACCCTCCTCCTCCTCCCTGCGCCGCGGAGGGGTTACTATGGGCGCAGTGTGCACTTCCCCCGGGCTCCGGAGGAAGGAGGCGGAGGCGAGAGGAAAATGGCGGGCAGGGCGGGAGAAGCGGCGTGGGGCGGGAGGGGGCGAGGGGTGGCCGCGGCGCCTCGGTGGGCGATAGGAGAAGTATTCAACCTGTTCATGCGCTCTGCCAGACTCCGGTCCCAACATTTAACCCTCTCTCTCTGCTCGCAGGGTACAAGAGGGATGTTTTTTTCCCTGTATTTCCAGAGTCCTGCTTCCAGGCAGGATGAACATTTCCCAGTCAGATTCCTAGGTGTGTCTTGATAAATTATATGGACCAAGCAAAGTTCATTTACGGCTTAATTATCCTTGGCATTAGAAAGTTGCCATAAATCCTCTTGCTGCCAATTATAGGCTTTTTTGTTCTATCTCTAGTAGACAGAGTAATTTGTTCCCTTTTTCTAACAGCCTTCCACCTATTTAAAGTCATCACATCTCTGCTCAGTCTCCTCTGAATGCCACGTTGTAGGATGTAGATGTTTACAGTATTCCCAGGACACAAAGTGTCAATCGGAGCAAGCAGACATCCCAGTTGCAAACAGTAACAACAGAAGTAACTCCCTGGGCACAGCCACCAGCCACACACACACCTGATATCCCTGACTTACCCCTGAACAACCTCCTACACCTTCTTGTTCCTTAAGACTTTTGTCTGAGCAAAATACATTTTTAAGGTTGACATCTGGAACAGCACACACTCACAACTACAGCTACAACCTTAACAGGAGAGTTAAAGAATTACTCACACCTTAAAAACTGCTTGAAGCCTGGCTGTGAAGATGCGGAAAAAGTGTTGCAGTCAACAGCAAAATCACTTTCACAGCTGATTATTTCTACTTACATCAGAGACTAAGGGTGAATTCTGATCTCCCAAGCATCCTCACTGCACGAGTAATATGTTAGGAGAGGAACATTGCTCTTTGACTTTCCATACCTATGTCTTGCTCCCAGCAGCTTTAAAAATACACACTATATACATGGCAGAGTGAATAACACATCAAATGCATATTGTCCAGACACACAACTGATTATTTCCAATCCCACAAACACATGCCAGCCACACAAACCCCTTACTGAAAGGAAGAGTCACACTCAATATATGCTTAATTTTATTTATTACATTTAAGAAATATTAACACCTCAGGATATCTGGTCTACCATCTAAGTCCAGTCATAAGCAACAACAAAAAAAAAAAATGTTAACCATGTTTCAAATGAGCATTCTTACATTCATTCCCCCCTGTAAAGAAAAGTTTGTTCAGCTGTATTAAATTCTTATGTGTTTGATTAATGGAAAAAAAAGATCATTAAATGTCTTAACTACCAAGCATCCTGGTTTGTTAATTGTTTGTTGGCACTTGTGTTCACAATCAAGCACTCCAGTTGGTTTGTTAAATTTTCCCCTTCTACCCCAAACTGTCTTTTTGGGTTGTTTTTTTCTGTTGCTGTTTTTTGTGATTTTTTGGGGTTTTTTTTTGTTTTTTTCTTTTTTTTTTTTAATATCTGGATATATTAAGTTTGTTCAAATAAGTTTAAAAAGAAAATAAATCTAGGGCTGTCTGTGTGAGAAGTTCCTGCACTGCTTCCCTTGAAAACCCACCTATGGGATAACTGACAAGTTATTTGCTTTCATTTTTCTGAATGTTATTGAGCAAAAGTTCTTTTTAGTTCTGTTTAAACTGAAAAAAGTTCAGAAACATTGTCTTCATTTGATGGTGTGCATAAACATTACACTCCATATATAGCAAAAATATTTTTTTATTTATAATTTACATTTCCACAAGTGAAAATTGTACATTTTTACATATACCGTTTCATTCCATTAAATTTTCACGCATCTACAGAACTTTCACACAATGACACCTGAAACTGTGCAGGCAATAAGAAATTCAAATACAAAAATGTATTTATTAACAAAACAGACATTGAGGCCCTGCCTCAGTTGAACATTTTTATTTCATATAAAAAGTATTTGCCTTCCAGAGTTAACACAGCTGCTCTCCTGTAAAAAAAAAAATCATACCTCAGAGTCTGCTTAAACAGACTCATCAGGTTCTGTTTTGATATCTGTAGATGCAGGTGTGCTCTCTTCTGCACAGGCAGTAGGGGTGTCGTCAGGTTCTTCTTTGACTTTAGGTGAGTCACAGGACTCTTGTGTTTCTTGTTTAACAATGTTCAACACCATATTTAGTGGATTTTCTATAGGAGTCTTGCTGGGAGATGGCGTGCACTCAAATGATGATGTCTGCAAAGTGAAAGTCCACGTAGCATTAACACACATTAAAATAATCATTTTTAGCTTCTTAACCCTTTTACTTTTTTTCAAAATGCTAACATGTTGATAGTCAGGCACTCAACATCCAAACTTCTACTTTATCAAGATCCTAAGAAAACTTTTATTCTTTAATAGCACTACCTTTTCACAATTACTTTGAAAAGGCATAATCCAGGCAGTGATGAAATCCTTAACACACTACCATAAACTATTCCCTGCTACCCCCAGGGGAATTGTAACTCCCAAAGCATTAAAAACATAACACA